>BGZK01003347.1:0-26885 GCA_005406025.1 Eumeta japonica
AATCACCTTACGGAGTTGTTTATTTTCAACGCGCCCGGCCGCATTACATTGGATTAGTTTGGATATAAATGTGGAAATTTTGTATTAATATTACAATTTCAGTAAAATTCAAACGAAAATATCTTTCCTAGTCGAGTTTACAAAATAAAAAAATATTTATTCCTTGCCCAGACACGACAACAAATTTTAAACGAAGAGACAGCTTTTCGTTTTGTTTGAAAAACATCTTTCGTTAATCAGAAGTTGTAAATTAAACAAAACTTTGCGCTATCCTCGTTTGATGTTTTCTGATTCTGGTAGCGTGTGGAGTCGTGCAGGTTTTACAAATGTAACCCAACATTTAATTTTGCGAGAAAGCATATCCGAACTGAAAAAAATACGTAGGGTGTGGCTTTAATGAATTCGGAAATACGTGAATTTGAGACATTTTCTTATAGAAAAAAAGAATAATAAACTACAGCTGTCTATTTTTTAGTCAAATACTAGTTGAATAATAAATCACCATTATTAATAGAATTTCTCGCATTTTTATCTATCTGCCCGTCGATATTTTATTTGGATAATCTTTATTCATACCATTCTCTTGGGGAAACAAGTGTTACCATCTGGCGCAGTCTTTTTCTTTTAAACCGGTTTCTCTTTTAAAAATAAGTTACACTTCGCCACTGATATGCATATGGTTATATAACGCACATAACTTTATTGCATCTTGAATGAGAGATATGAAAAGCAACGTGAAGTCACGCGGCCGCCCGAGCGCCCTTAGCAGACGCAGATAATATTGATTGCCCTTGAGAGAGATAAACTGTATAGTATTATAAGTATATTATATTTATATAAGTAAAGTTTTACGTAAACGATCTATGAGTTCGGTGTCCTATATCATTTGCATTTCATTATTGTCTTTTAATTGATCCTTATAATTATTTATAGCAATGATTACATTTATCTATGTTGATAATTAACTTACTACCATAATTGATGTGATAGTGGAATTGTCAGGGTAATTGTATATAGATTTCATTATTGGTTTTATAATACTAGTTTATTATATTTTTTCCAAAGTGTGTTTACAACAAAAATAATATTAAAAAAATTGCTTGATGCATTATTTCGAATAAGTCTAGAAAATTAATTAAGAAAACAAAATAAGACTCAATAAATACATTTGGGTACAATAAACTCATTTGAAGAAAGATATAAGTTTCGGAGATTAGGCTTCACAAACAGACAGATAGAACCTTAGTTCTATTATATTTAAGGATAAAAAGTGTAGCGGAAAAGTTAAATATGTTACTAATAATTTTTACTTATATTGTATATACATTATATGTAAATTTATTAAAATTAACTTAAATATATCAAATAAAAATCTGTCGTTATAAAATAATTTAATATTAATTTATTGTTCTTTCCATCGGAAAATGTATTAAAGACACTTATTAACAGTAAGCACTCCATAAGTAATGTTATTTTAATTAAAGTTATTGCTTAACAAATTAAATTAAAATTAATGAATTTTATAGTTCATTGATATTTTCTAAAATTAAAAGAATTACGTTCCACAACAATTGATATACAACAAAAACTAAAGTAAAAACAATAAAAATTGCATTATTTTAATGAGCCTAACTATTAGAATTGCGGCATGATGAGGCATACTAATTGTTTATGAGCATTAGGCATGTCTAAATCAATATAACTTCATTGGTTACCCGGTTAATTGCGTTTGTCAAGCTAAGATTTGTCAAGTCGTCATGTCTGGTTATTCATATAATCACATTCCGAATTAGAAGTACTTCTCGTTTCTGGTTTGACACAAATCGGTTTTTGTCCACTAAAATGGGAACGGTGTGTATAAAGGAAAAACTAATTCACAAACAGTACATTGCACCTCTGTGGTGATCGTACGCGAGAGGCTATTTTCTCTACTTTCGCTTCTCATTCTCTTCTTTTCTCCTTCCACTGCACCCTCTCGCTTCTAGCCTCCGGACTACGCCATACGATTCCGGCTGAATCTATTCTCAGTACGATTGCGAAAAATTTATTTGGTATCATTACAACACTGTCAATCGGCCGAACGCCTGCAACGGCCGATTACGACACCTTATTGTGGAAATTGTATTAGAAGTTTTTTTTTTATAACAAGGTTAGAATAATCGACTGACCAAAGCAGTTAAGATGACTCTTCATAGCCGCTTTGCAAAATCGTGCCCGCGCCACAATTTTGTTTGTCATTGTATTATATAATAGCTTCTCAATAAAAAAAAATAAAGTGTGCGTATGAGCGTTCGTTTGTGTAATTAAATATATTCTCGAGTATTCGTATATATATTCGTATTTTTTGGACGTGATTGCTAAACTAAAATTATAAAGTAAGCCGAAAACTTATACAATAACAATGACAATATAACATGTGTCAAATTGCATGTTTTTGAACACATATGGATAAAACTACAATCAGAGAATGAACTGAATGAAAACATGTGAACACAACGCGATTTGCACGTAGCAATAAATACTCCAAATACTCCGGGCAAACATCGAGCAGAACTCCCGTCCGCTACCCGCTCCAGTCGTTAGGCGCTCAATAAGAAGTTTCCTTAATACGTAACGGTCCGTATAAGACTAGTTCCTGCTTATGTCCATACATGGACTTGGTACTGGTTATACATACATCGACGTTTTCTCTGAATTCGCTATATACGCAAATTAGATGATACCTCTTTAATAATTAGCTCTAATGAAGTATATTTTATCCCATGTAAAAATTACTCTCAATAATGCAAAAAGAATATAATCAAATAATTTATTAATTACATATCTTTCATAACACACATATGTGTTATTATTGTATTGCAGTTGGTGATCGATATAATTATACATATGTTTTATTTGAATCTTGGAAATGTTATTTCATTATCTAAATTGACGTGAACTTCAAAGAATTAAAGGTAATCATTGGAGAATACTGCTTTTGGTTAGCGACGGTTTTTTTTCGCTAATGATCATATGTCTAACAAATATAAACCGATTATTTCCTTTGGCATTTAATTATTATTTGATTAACAAACACATACACAGTTTTTCGTTCCACTGCTGATTACACATTTAAACAAATACACGTTTCGCCGTTTTTGTTTCCTGATAGTTCCACGAATATGCATGTCTATGCGGTCTCGGTCGCTGTAAGTTTCATTTATGATTTATATTTTTTTACTGATACTTTTCTTTCTCAAAACTTAAGGAAAAAAAACACTGATTTATAGCTTCAACATACATAGAAAATGTTATGATCGATAGAAATTAATAATTTAATAAATTTCTGCGAACCACGATGAAGGGTCTTAATGCGGGGCGCACGGCTCTGAGGTTTTTGAACCTTTCGCAATGGGTGTTGCGCGATAAACGTTTTGCGGTAAAAATCACCGTGATAAATCACCGTGCCCAAAGACATCGGCCCGCTCACAGAAAATCGCATAAAATCCGACAAGACAAATTAAGTATAGACACCACGAACCCGAGATCTGGTTTGATTAATAGTAATAAACTCAGGTGCAAATGTCACCTATTCGGTTCTTGTGTCAGTTTCAATCGTCACTGCCGAGGCGTGCCCTTCTGCCATCTCTTTATTCGAGGTTGAGTACCTTGGATCTTAAATCCTCCAAGTTGGCTCAGTGAGAGCTGAGGGCTGCTACGCAAGGGCAACGTCACGGAGCGAGGACTCGCCTACTCTCCGAGACATGGAGCGAGTGACGTGCGGTCAAAAACTCGTCAAATTGACCGTGGGTGGAATCGATCCGGGCACCTTCCGATTATAAGACAACGCTCTTGACCGATGAGCCACCTCCACAGGTTCGATTATGTATGCGAAGAATCGTAATTCAATTTGTTATTGTGACTATTTTTAAATGGCAATTATTAATAATTAAAGTTTGGGAATCTATGCTCTTTTTGTCTGATCCGGAACGTCTTTCACTTTGCACGCCGCATCGTGTAATCGAACGAACTTACAACACGTCGCGGAGTGCGGCGCGCACTTGACCCACTCCACCGAGAGCGGAGATCGCAGATGTGTAGTTGAACAAATACTTTTATGTGGTAAATTTTAAGATTTAACTTTAGATTGCATATCATCATCAATCAATATTACCATCTAGACGTAATTAATTAAGTTCAAAGTCAATATCATCACTTAGACCCGAAAGTGCTGTGACTTGTATATCATCGCCCGAAAGATGATTCTTAATCGGCACCCCAAAAACTTTTCCGTTTCCATAAATAGTGACCATTTTAACTTCTATACAACACCGTAACGCTTCGTGAGATAACTCGAGAAGCTTCCGTCATCTAAGTTACGATGTAGCCGTCTTATTCCTTTTTTCGTGCCCGATAACAATAACAACCTAACAGCTACGTGCACGGCAGTCGTTGACGGAACGCGCAAAAAACTGAGGTTAAACCTCGCGACATTAGGTTTGTTTGCACGAAAATGTACAATTACGTGAATCGCGTAATCCGAGAAATGTGCGCTTGGAAAACCGAAAACTATAGCGAAAATTCACATGTTCTCCTTATATATTTTATGTATACTACTGCTCCATCTCACCCATTTGACTTTTCTCATTGACTTTTTCGCTGGCGACGATGGCGGAGCGGTCAACTTTTTAAATCGGAAGTATTGATAAAAGGGATCCTTGCCAAACCCTAACCCTCAGGCCGACGTGGGGATTAGATTCAATATTTAAACCCATCTACCCAATTCCAACACACTCTCCCCTCCTTCACCCCACTCCCCCCATCCGTCACTCTCTGCTACCTACCTACTCCTCATAGTGACATCACTTCTCCCTCCATCAGATATCCTATTCCTTTCTAGAAGTTCAGATGGCCAACTCCCTCCTCTATTAAATATCATATATCTTGCCCAAGAGGTCAGCAACTAGTAACTACAGCAACCGGTAACTACTTTGGGGTTGTATGTCCGTGGACGGCGGTGATCACCTATTTTCTGGTGGCTCGCATGCTCGTTTTCCCTTGGAAAATACTATAAAAAAATCGCTATAAAGTTAAAAAAACGTAAAGCGATGTTCCTTTGCGGTGGACTAACAGACACATGGCATAGACAATCTTTAAACTCCCCTTATCATTAATACCCATAAACACGATGTATACGTGCCGTCTCTTACATCTCACATGGTCTATGTATGAACAGCTTCTAAAAATAAAACATTAAAACTCAACATCCACAACTCTAATGATTTCAATAGGCGAAAAAAAACAAAACAGACTCAAATAGCTGAGGGTTATTAAGAAGATTCTAACACAGCACAACAATGTACCGGGTAATCAGCCATCAAGTATTGTAATTATAGCGTGAATGTCGCACGCCATTAGCGACAGTTACAAAGTAAGAAGTAGCGCTTTTTGGAAACACCTGTCAAATACTCGTATTAAATAAACTTCCATGACGATGTCTAAACACACATAAAAATATTTATTTAAAAAATTATGTTTTTTTTTAATCAAATTAAAAGTTTAAAAATGTCTTTCATTCCGCTATTCAAGTACAGTTTTTAATTCTTATTATTTTTTTTTTCATATTTCATGGATATCAGTGCTAATGCTGAAAAGTAACATAAAACACATTCGAAATATTTTTCAATCCTATACACATTTATCAATAATTTTCTTATTCATTAAAATAAAAAAATACCCACTACATTTCATTATTCCCATATACATAAAATTATTATTCATCAGACTTGATTTTACTCTTAATTGTAAAAAAAAAAATTGACAAATTTTATAAATAAAATAATCTAAAGCTCGTGATACTACGTTTATGAAATAATAGACTCCAACTGATTTATCGATCCAAACTATTCATCAATCTTAACAAGTAAAATTAAATAAATAAAAATAGGTCTCTACCTTTTTAATTTTTAATATTCTTGTAATTACTTGTAATACTATAATATTCTCTAAAAAACTACTAACTATTTATGGGCAAACTCAATCTGAATAAAATACTTTTATTTTTATTTTCTTATGCATCTACTTATATAAAATTCTTCAAGAGGGAAAATATCTATTAGATTTTAAGAATGAAACCTATACCACTGTTGCTCAGATAGATGCTGCTTTGCATTTAATTGCTGTTTTACCTTCCCGTGTATTTTTAATGTATCACAACGTATAAATTACTTATGCAATTTCCTTGCGCAGGCACTTCCGTGTACGAGACCGTGAAACACATATTTCCATAAGAAGATTCATTTAATGCTTTGTTTATATGCAGAATATGTAATAAATTTAATTTTAAATTATAAAATGTACTTCCGTTTCCGAACGAAATCGTTACCATGAAATTGCTGGATCTTATGTAATTTCATAACGACTGTGTCATCAATATGTAAAAATTTACTTAAGAGCGACATAAAATTAATCAGTAATGATATTAGTATCGTAATTGCCTACTTTGCTTTTTGAAAATATAGAAAAACAAATAAAAACTCTAAATATTTTGGTTGAAAATGCAAGTTCTCCACGGGACCGTTCAGTAAAAAATATGTTTATTCATATATTTCAATAGTCTTAACAATTGATTTATTTTACTTTTTTAAATGATTGCAGTTTATTTACTTATTATAAAAACAATAGACATTTCTCTTTAGTATACGAGATTTTCCAACATAAGGCGAGCGCGATGGTAGCGCTGCAGCGACAAGCTTCCCCGTAGAATCAAAAGGCACGGGGTTCGATTCTTAACTTGACAAGACTTTTTATTAGTCAAATTGAGCCACTTGCCGTTTGCTTCGGAGAATATATTAAGCCACCTGTCCCGGTCGTTGTTCATTGCATTGGGGGGAAAAAGCGTTCAGTTCAAAAACTGGCCAGTTCAGAAACGTTATCCTAAAACCACGACGATCCCAACTAAACCAGTACTAAGGCCGGATTAACTAAGCTACGTAAATTCCATTCGGAAGTCATATTTAAGCCCGAGATTCGTAAACACCGGTATTAGCCGCTTTGCGTGGTAACACATAAGAATGCCAACTATTTACGAATGCGTGCTATACCTTTTGTATAACAATAGACAACTGCCTTTTGTAATTAGACGCCTTAACACGGGTTTACTTTAAACAGCTGTTGATCTAGCGCGGTACTGGCGGCCATCTGGCGGTCGTGGGTATGAGATTTCTACTTAGTTTTTATGAATTTTAAGATTTGAAATGGTGTCGATTACATGAAATACAATGCATATAAGATGCTTCTTGTTGATGAGTCCAAAATTAAAAATAACGAAGATAAATAAAACGGATGTCAACAATTGTAAAAGAAGTGCGGGCATGGAGACCAAGTAGGTGAAAAGTGAATAGTATTTTTTTGTTGTAATTATCGTTTTCATGTATACCATAAGTATTAAGTATCTATCTCAAAATAAATATTTCTAGTTTCGCTATGGTGGCATCTTACAGTGGCGGATTCAATCAAGGGGGGATATAAAACTTCCCCTGGCCTGAATCTTTGTCTCACTATTTTAATCTTGAACCAGTTCTGACTCCTTTCTGACTCGAAGGCTGGATCCGCTCTTGGCATCACATCTACGTCCTGCTGATGAAATGCTCGAATAATGACAATGGCATTAAGTAGATTGACAAAAATCCCTACATCAATTTATTTTAAATGAATTTTCTTAAACACCGTTTCGAACGTCACGAAATTTCGCACTAACTCGCATAAGTCTGGTATGAGTTGTTTTAGTAAAACATTGGTCGCTAGTGCCAGCCGAATACCGGTGCTTACGTTAGTATACGATACTGAATACTTATAGTATAGTTGGTCTTTATGTTAGTCGACGGACTAGCGTCGGCACTAAAGTTAGACTGTCATCTGTGAATGGTCAATTAGGGTCTAAGGTTAAGATTGAGGGAATCTGCAGATCAATTCTGTAGACTTAAAACGACTCTTTCAATATAGTTATGACGTCAAAATTAAGTCCACCAAGGACCTAAGTTCTTCGCGCTCTGACTTAATTTCACGTCGTGACGATATCGACTGAGTCTTTTAAGTTTAGGAAATTCGTCCGCTGAAATAAAAAGATGGTTGAGGTTACACCGTGGCAGTGAGGTGATTTAAAACGACGCAACAAGCTGACGTAAAAACTCGCATCTGCTGTTTATCAGCAGACTTAAAAAATAAAACCGTTCAAGTATTCGGTAATTACTTCCTATAATAATATGCGATTTAGTTTATGCCCACACTTTATTAATCATTAAATATGGTGACACTGCAACCGTTTGCCATTACAGCGATTAAATTATAATATTAAATAACTTTTATTGGAGGAATATCAAATGCAATCGTAAATATCACTCGATACAGAGCGCGGACACTCGGCCCTACATTTATATTGTTTATTTTAATTTTAATTTTTTATTTTTAATTTTAATTTTTAATGAATCTCACGCCTATTTCTCCGAGCGGAAGGCAGAGACCACAGACCTACACGAGTCACATTACTTCCCTTATTTACCTCGTCTAATGTTATAATAACATAAGTCATTTAAGAAAATATTGCAACTAAATTCATGGAAATATTGACTATTCCTTGCAAGTTTCCGTAATTTTTACGGCACGCAGATGATAACTATAAAACTATTACTTAGCTGCTTTTTCAATTTGATATAGGTACCTAGTTAGTTTTTATGAAAAATAACCGAAAACTATAAATAAAAGGAACCAAAGCCTAAAATGTATCGAATATTTATGGTAAATATCAGGCAATAGTGATGAATGTTAATTTATTTTGTTCATAACGCGATATGAACCGGTTTCAATTCAATTTAACTCTTTCCCGTGCTCCATTACGTCTAAACTAGAATTATGAGTCTAGACTGACCTGGGCAATTGTAGAGGTTTTGTATTACAACTTCCACTTAAATTGAACAATTCTTTGCTGAAACTGAACGTAGTTAACGTTAATTTTGCAAAAAAAAAAAATAAACAATTACAATAATAGAGTAATATAAGACCATACGTAGGGTTGGAATTAAGTAATTCCCTGCGTAATTAAAATCTAATTCAAAATTAGATAATATGTAGTACCCGATCAGCCGAGTATTAATCGAGGTCTTATAACTCTTTTGACTTTACGGTGGATATATGACAATTTCGCATGGGAAAGGTTCTTTATGTTATTTTTACAACAAACAATATTTAGACACATAACAGGTTAATTAACAGTGCATAATATGAAGTATTTATCTGCTACTCGCTCTCACGTCAGTAATGTCACGTAATGTCATGTAATTGTCAGATAACGTCACGTGTAGTTGAAACGTTACGTTGAGCTCACTGGTGCTTCGGTACCACATCCAGTGGCATATTAATAATGCAATTACATCAAAATTGTACTAGATGGCGCTGTATAGCAATGTTTAGATTTTTCTTTTTATGTAAAATCTCGTTTTTTTTTCTAGAAAATTTGTTAAATAATTTCCGAGATACCAGTATATTTAAATTATTCGCTTAAAGTAATAGGATTACATACTCGTAATATATATAACATAAAATAAATATACTATATTGGTAATGTTCCACAACTATACATACAAATTATATTAAAGATGTTTCACAAATCTATTCAGTTTCGGCCTGCACCTTGTACATAACTAATTTGAAAAAGTCATTAATAATAAACTTTGTGTTTTGATTGTAATTTTGGCGTATTTCAGCATATACAAACTTTTGAACTCATTATTATAAGCAATACTCAGTTTATTAAATAAATATGGCGTCAATATTGTAATAAATATTCATTGTTGCGCATGTCTGGCAAAAAGAAAGGGATAAAGTTATACGAGTGCAAAATAAGATAGGAGTGCTTTCTATTTCTTTTATGACTACATCTTTTTCTGTTTGCCGAACATTCTCACCCATAAATATATATACAGTGTTGATTGAAGCATATTTGAATTTCAACGAACGTCCGAAAATCATAACTATAAAACTCAACAAAATAAAAAAAAAAAGGATACATAAAAAGCTATGTCTGTATGTACTTGTATATTTTTAACTAATAAACTATTCTGCGATAATAAGGTTTTTCCATTATTATTTTGTTATTAATTTACCTCTTGTAGCACATTTTTGTAAAGTATGTACATAACGCAGGCCGGATATGAAACACCTTCTTTGACATAAGAAAAATTGCTTTTATCTAATACACAAAAAATTTCCGAAAGCATTATATATAATAAACAAAGGAATAATAAAGCAATTGTTCCGCTAACAGCGGGGTTGTTGTATTTCTAAACGTGATTGGCATTTAATATATTATTGTAACAATAAAATAATTTTATGTATCTTTATTATTCGCAAAGCGATTCATGTGGGTTTTTACTACCCGTATAGTAAATTAGGACAATAAAAATGTAATGATATTTATTTTATGAAATGTATTATATTGATAAGATACGTTTTTCTCGTGTTGAACAATTCCTGTCCTCGCAGCAGTCACGTGAAAGAATAGGATTTTTTTTGTGTTCTTTCATCATCATCATCATCATCATCTATTTTCGTTTTATAACCATTGCTACATCATGTGTACTGCATTACAACTTTCATCCATTATTTTGTCGGTATTCATCCATCCGTGACGTTATATAACAATTAATAAGTTTTAAATTTGGTTTAGAAATAGATGTATGAATAAATAGACGGTAATCAAATATAAAATTGTAATTTTTAAAGAATGGGTACAATGGAACATTTGCATATTAATTTTCTGTATTCTACATATTTGTTTCCTAATAATAAGACAGTAATAACATCAAGGCCATGATAATTATAAAGTCAAGATCATATATTTATAATATTAGATGTTGTTCGTGGCTTCGCCCGCGTGAACGTAGCATGATTTTTTTCGTTTTTTGGGTTCCAAGATAAAATGTCAAAAATGGAACCCTTATAGTTTCGTCACGTCCGTCCGTTCGACCGTCCGTCGCCTACAGACATTTTATTCAAAAACTGCAAGATGTAAATTGATGAAATATATAATGTAGGTGTCTTGTATAAGCCGCTACTTAATTTGATAGTTAAATAAAAAAAATAAATATTTCGAGGGGGGCATTGCATACATGTAACAGAAGCGGATAAAAAATTTTTTTTAGCAAAAATCAACGTATAGCACATATTTTGACAGTTCTTTTAAAAATATTTTAAGCATTTTTTCTGATTACGTGAGTAATTTTTCAAATAATCGTTCCGAAAGTAGCAGAAACTTTATCCCTTCCCTTTATTTTGTAAACCCTATGTCCAAAAATATTTTCGACGAAAACTATTTTTAACATAGTCGGATTTACAGTTTTTGAGTTATTGTCGAAAGACTGCACTTCTCAACAGAAGGACGTAAGTGCCTTAAAGATACGCTCTTTAGCTGATGAAGCTTAGTTTGCACTAATTTTTTAGTAATAGTCGACGTACCTACTTGCTTTCCTAGTACGGCGACTGAAGTGCATATAATTATCCTGTGCGGCGAACATGGAAAAAGTGTAACAACGTAGTTTTTCCATCTGTAGTGCATTTATTTGTAATAATGGCCTCGGTTACCCTAAAACGAACACTGTCCGACATGCTCTTGGCCAATTTTTATATTTATCCTATCTTAAACCTAGGTCCGAAATCGATAGCATTCCGGATCACCATCTTAATCTCGCTCTAGGATCCGATTCTAGGTCCTACGTTTATCAGATCTGCTCATGGTTCCAAACTTGATTCTACTCTAAACTTTTATTTCGACTTGGATTCCAATTCCGACATCGGTTTCAATCCCACTCCCGATTCTGATAACATTGTGAATTGCGTTAACCGGTTATTTCTATGAACTTAGAATTTCCGGTTGTTATGTGGACGGAAATCTTTGGTGGTATAATAAGTATGATTTGAATAAGCTTTAATT
This sequence comes from Eumeta japonica, assembly GCA_005406025.1. Taxonomy (NCBI): domain Eukaryota; kingdom Metazoa; phylum Arthropoda; class Insecta; order Lepidoptera; family Psychidae; genus Eumeta; species Eumeta japonica. The sequence continues at coordinate 11,966 of BGZK01003347.1, forward strand.
TTATATGAGAGTGCAAAATGATAAAGATGATAAAGAAACAAAAGCAATAAATATACTATATCCTGTGATTAAAAAAGTATTATCAGCATTTTTATACGCAATCTTGTAAACACCCGTCGTCAGCCAACAACCAACACTTCAGCTGTCATTAGACGTGTCCGTGAATGTGTATTCTATTTCATGTAGTAGGTGTAGATAAATAAAACTGTAGTTTTAAACTTAATGGTTTAAATAATTTATATATAGCATAATTGCATTTTCATCTGTACATATATAAATAAAATTGAGCGTCCGTGTTTATTTGTTTGTCCGGACTAATATATGAAACTGGTGAATGAATTGTAATTAAATTTTGTTTACAAGTATGACAAATGTTTCGGAATAGGATATATTATAATTTTTGTACGAAAAATGTATAATCACCAAAAAAATAATAGTAATATCCAAAGGATAACCAAATCGAGACCGAGAACGATACTGGAATAGAGCGGCATCAAGATTGGAGTCCATCATCGCTACATTTTAATTTACTCATAGCGAAGTGAACGGCTATTTTTACAAAAACAGCATACAATGCTCCATGTAGACAGTAGACTCATGCATTTTTTTACCTTTCCAATAAGAATTCAGAATTCGATAACCTCCGTCTATGGATATCTAGCAAGCGTAACTACGATTAAGGGACCACGATTATAAAAAAATTGAAGATAAATCGATTTACAATCCCTGTAATGAAACTTTGGAAAACGTCAATACTTCCATTCGAATCGAACTTACCAGGTCCAAACCTTGATCATATACAGAGAGAGTTTTTAATGCGAATCAAATTAAATCGCTCGTCCTGTGCCTCGGAGGGCACATTAAGCCCTCGGCGTCGGACGTGGTCACCGCACTGGTGACGACGATTTGATCAGCTCTCGAACCTCGTCGTCAATGTCGAGGGTTTAATGTCTGAAATGGCTCAATCTGAAATAGAAATAGATCGAAAAAATAGAAAAATACATCGATTTGCAATCTCATCACAACTCTATGTTTCTTTATAGCTGTTTGCATTTTCCTGAGGATGTGCCCAGTTGGCATGAAACGTACGTAGAAATTAATAATGTAACGATTATCGGAATAAGATAAATAAAAAATTAGCACTTGATTGAGTATTTTTCATCCTCTCGAATCAATATTCAATTTGTCGGATAGGGATTCATAGTGGAAGAACAGATTCGAGGGTCAGCGGTGGGTTGCATACTGCATGCCAATGCATGGTGCAAGCGAGCGTTTATTTATAGCGTCAAGCAAATGGAGTCCGTTGACGTTGGACACCCGCGAGTGAGGTCACAATTTTTTTTCAGAATGAGTAATGAAAAAACAAACCAAAATTAAAGGCTTCTCGACGACGACACGCTCGGAACGAAGCGATAAAAAACAAACACACTAATAACTGTCGAATTGCGTTACCTTCATTGGTTGAGCGCGTTCATTTTGTTGATATTTCATAAGGAAAATTATCAAAGATTTTTTTAGAATAAAGCGAAAAAATCAATTGGAACCAAACGATATTTGTAGGTATTTCTTTTTTTTTTTGTTTTCGTTATTAAACTAAAATTAAAAACACAAATATATTGTTGACTCAGATGGAAATAACATATGAGTGTTTTAGTTTAAAATAAATAAACTTTCCTGAACTCTTATTATTATGACCTTGGCTTAATAAAGCGGGAGTTTAAAACACCAGCCAAAATGCAATGTCATTAAAACGATAGAAGTGTGTAAAAATGTTGTCGAGTGAACGTCTGCGGCTTCTGCATACCTCCCTGGGAAAAGAGGCGTTAGTGTAGATGTAAAAATAAGATATATATTTGTGAAATTTATAATACAGTTGTCTAATAAAATAGTTTTTATACAAGGCGCACACGATCATAGCACTGCCATTACGCATTTTCATGTTACACTGTGATTATCGACATATCATTAATATTTTTTTTGGTTTTATTGTTGTATTCAATTAATTTAGATGATTTATTAAATAATAAATTGAGCTTTTTGGTATACGATGGTACAGGCTTGTTGTACAGGACATATGTTAAAATACAAGCAGTTTTTGTGTGCATATACTTATGATAAATGACATGATCTAGTTTTCTGTCAAAAATCGTGATGGTCTCAAAAAGAATTTGGATAAATTATAAACTTTTAAATCGGCATTAGATACGTTAATAACAGAAAAATTATATTCCTAGTTTTTTGGAAAAATTCGTAATGGTCCGTCCCAAAAAAAAAAATTGGAATAATCCATAAACTTTTAAATTGTACATAAATTTGTTATGGACCGTTGTTATGGTCATAATTGATTTACTTTTTGATATTAAGACGAAGTTGGGAATAAAATTGACATCCAACTATGACGTATGTAATGTTTGATGTATAACCTTCAATTTATCAATTAATTTATTTTCCCAAACTTATTCTGTTACACTGATGGTATATACGAAAGGATACGAAATGCGAACAATTTACCTGGAAATAAACACATTTTTCTTAAGTATTTACCCACGAGCTGTGGCCGCAGCTAACGCCCTAGTCGGGCTTCCTTTACCTCGCGACCTGAGGGGCTTCTACGAATTCAATAACTTGGACAAACCTCAAAATATACACGGATATCGATTTTAACGATTTTCATACCGCGGACGCGTCATTAGTCGTATATACGTAGCAGGCATTTCGAGTTGTATTGTTGTGGGCGTATACGCTTGAAGCTGACGGTACGTAGAGTTACATTTTTATATTTATGGTTCCGTAAAGAGAGGCTTAGAATGTAGTTAGTTAGCAAGTAAGTAGGCATGTACCAAATATTGTAAAAAGAAACAGCAATAAAGGCTATTTTATTTATTTATTTATTTATAAAGAGAGGCGAAAAATCTGGATCCTTCTGTAGTTCTGACGTGTCCACTCTTCTGTCCTTAAGTACGTCACAGCCTAATAACTTCGTAATTTTCTCATCGATTCTGATGAAAATGTACATCGAGGGGTACTATGAGAATTTTTAAGAGTGTACTGAGTTTAGTAGCAATTCCCGTAGTAAAAGATCACAAAATGAAAAACATTAAGTGTGAGTGCAATCTGTCAAAAATTTGGTGCATATTTTTTTTTATCTGATTGAAAATGTACTAAATGTCGAGAGATGTCTATGGTTTTGACCGTTACCTGCGATATTTATCCAAACAGCTGCAATTAACCTTGTTGAAACGACACGCTGCCAAACATTTATATGTCGCAAACATTTATATGTATATTTATAATAATTACTAGTTTTGATTATATAAATTTTTACACAGTTAATATTCCTTCGTTCAACAATTTGTATCGACAATATCGATTAATCTAATTCTCGTCTCGCTTTCGGGATGTACGCTAAACCCATTATCAAGATAAATCTATAAAGCGATAATAAAATGCAAATCATCCTATAGGATCTGTGATTAGTTCGTACGCACTAAATATTATGGTAACAAGCTCTATTTTATTATTCGTACTCTAAACCGAATTCCTTTCCCGTTCTCAATCACAATAACTCCAAGAACGAGGACGCTATTCATCAGTAATGAGCATTCGAAAACAATTATTATAGTAATTCGGGTATTTTGTTACTTATATTTTACAATACACTGCCGGACTGGTCATGTAGTCGAGATGGCGTTTGCCAGCCGGACCTCACCACACCTATCCCTTAGGCTTACGACCTATATGTAAAATAGTTCATTCATACTTAGAGAGAAATGAAACAGACAAATTTGAAAACGGTTATCCATGAGACCATCCCTGAAACTTCCTGCTATTTAGCCCAGAGATAAGAAAAATTATAATTTGCTTTTTTTTTGGTTTTGAACAACAGTATTTAACAATTAATTAAATTGTGGAATTCGATGCCGTATTTTAGTATAAAATGATGTCTCTTAATAGTATTACTTTATCAAAAAATTTAAAACAGGCTTTTTATAAAAAACCTTTTAAAAGCCATATCTTTTAATCGAAATAACCAATTTTGGGGTAATTGTTTCGATCTATGAAATGATGGATGTGTTAAAATTGATTTGTCAAAAAATTGGAAAGTTAGTTTGAAAAAGCACTTTTTTGAAAATTTTTGGAGAGCGGAAACTTTTGAACGAATCCATCGATTTTGATCTGCTTTGTGACATTTAACGTACGTTTTCAACCACTAAAATTATGTATCTCATCCACCCTTATCGAATGCTTCTGTGGGGCCCTTAAATTCATAATGCCGCCCGGGTTCTTCGAGCCCAGTATCAATATCGGCTCCACTGTTGACTCCAAATCCGGTTTTATTCTAAATTATCAATTCTACCCTAGTTCTGATCCCAATCATGCTGTTAATTTGGTCCCCTCTTGATTTGTTTTTTATGCGTATAACAAAACGGTAGAACTCGGTGTGTCTGTACATTGAAGGTGTTTATGAAAAATGCAAAGAAGACGATAAGGGAAAGCAACGATTTTTTACTTGTTTACCTGTCCTTTTGCTCCGAAATTAAAGAACGGATTTTAATGAGGTTTTTACGGGTATATAGAACTTTGCTAGGAGTAGAATACAGGATTTATCTTATTTAAAATCCTTAAATATGAATTTAAAATAAGAGTGCAAATATCAATTACCACACTCTAATTTTAAAATTAAGGATGCTTTCATATCAATTTTCACCCGTAGGGATGAAATTTACATTAAACCTCTTAGTGCATGTTTGCATTATAAAAGTGAGATATAGCTACTTTGACTGTTCGTTGGTCAGTCATTTAGTCGGTTTCTCCTTTTAATATTTGTGTATAATTCAGAATTGTCATAAAATATATCCGTGGGCCTTAGTCACAATAAAAGGTGACACACGAGGAAATCTGAGTATTTTGGGACCCCATTTGCAGTTAGTTCATTCTTTAACAAGTTCCGATCTACTCATGTAAATTATTGTCATGAGAGTATGCATTGTTATGTTATCATCAGTGCTACCGTTGCCACTAGGGTTGTGTCAGGTTTGCCAACCTAATAGCCGGACAGACCAGTCAGTTTGGCCGTATATTTGGGTAAAAAGGCCGGACACTACATTATTGAGAATTTTTGTGTCTCAGTATTATTGGCCGGCTTTTTACATTTTGTTCGTTTGCGAAGTGTAAAAAGCTAGACAAGTCAGATACCGTTTATTTTAGCCGGACACGCAATCAAAAAGCCTAACTATGTCCGGCGTTATCTGGATGCCTGGTCACCCTACTTGCCACCGATGCGGTGACGATGTCCGCGACCGGTGGCTTAACGAAATCTCCGAAGCGTGGTGCGAGTGCCTCAATTTCAGGATTCGAACTCACTGAGTTCGTTTTTAGTTGAAAGACAACGCCACCTAGCACTTGGCCGCCACCGGCCTTAACACACACGCGAACATTTTTAAATAGGGTTGGTGAATTTCCTTACTATGGAATGGTGAAAAAATTCGTATTAGGGTCGGAATATCTAATAAAGGGAATTTTCATAACAAAAACAGTGTGTGCTGTGTATACTTAGAATACATGGTTCTGGTTATGAAAATTCCATTTCAATTTTAATATGCGTAAATTGAAATTGAGTCGATGTGAGAAGTTATACTTCTTTGGCGGGATTAAAAATAATAATTAAATTCACAAGGTTACATGTATTATCAAAAATTTCGTTTTTGGTAGATTTTAAATTACTTACATAAAATGAAAAAATTATCCGATATGTGTTAGTTATTTTTTGTCGTTAAATATATAATTTTACTTATAAACAATGATACTTATATAAATATGGCCTCAAATCTTGACACAGATTTCACAATAAGAAAATGAATATACATTACAATATAAATAAAATTTTATAAATATAAATAAAAAGTGTTAACATTAGGTTCAGAAATTTACTTATTCAATAAATTCGTACACAAAAATAAATATTTATTACGATTTAATACTTGTTCACTTAATATACTAAAGACTAAACTGAATTAGACATTTTTTACATGCAAGCTAAGCTTGTATACTCAAAGGCAGCAGTGAGGCCTGTTAGATCTTATATGTTCGCTATTTCAGTATGTTACTGTACACTTGTTATAAATGCTGAAATTCCCTATTGTTTTATATTTAATTTTATTGTATAATCATAGTCAGAAGCTCCACGATCTGATACGAATGTACACTTGAGTAATAATGGTATATGTCATTTGCGTACACCCTATAGTACTGTATAGTTTATACGCTTCATAAAATTGATTTTGTGTACCTTCAGACCAAAATGAATCTAGTCATAATAATAGATTATGTGTTACACATTAGCTAAAAATACACTCTAACCAGTTTTCCCAAACGCGCCAAAAGAAGTACATTTTCAAAAATTTATTTGATTGAGCGATTCACGTACACGCTATAACGTAATGCTGTCAGTGACGACCGTATTCAATCTTTTGCGTTTGTTTGTCCCCAGGATGGTCAGCGCGCCTGGAGGAATCCCGACGCCGGAGAAGCTCAGCGAACAGTCCCCTCAGATAAACGGCACACCGATATATACGATCAATGGTGAGCAGTTTATGAGTAACAGGATTTGTACTGTTGTGTCAAGTTCTATCGCCCCATTACCCTCACAATTCTCCTGGAGTCTTTCTATTCCAATCTAGCTTTCGGCCTGCGGTTTCGTCCGCGTGGACATTCGATCGTGATGTAATCCCCAGTCGATTCTGGTTCTGGTATTGTCTCCTATTCCCATCCCGCTCGTCCTTTCGATTCTAATCTCGGTCCCATTCTCAACTTCGGTACCGGTCCCAACTCTCAAGCCTGCTCCTCGTTCGACTTTAAATCCGATACCGGTCACAGTTAGAAATCTGTACGAAGCCGGAGCGAATGGTAGGATCAAAATAAAATATAGGCTATATTACTTGGGGTCAAACCCACCACCTCCCATGACCCCTCCGACATCAGGTCATATGGGCCGATTCGCAAAAGCGCCTCGAGACACCGATAAATCCAATCTCGCGACTCTTCATGCTTCTTACAAGTCATTTCTATATTTCTGTTTCATGTCCCTTAATTACTTGGGGACAGAGTAACTTTCTAACAGTGCAAATATTTTTAGGACGGTGCATGTAACAATTCGATATAATATACAATAATACAAATACGCACACAAAGTCGGCGACAAATGCTTAAATAGATTTATGGGCTCGAACCTAGAGCTTTCCATGGCGGTCCTATTTTATATTTCAAAAGTTGTATTACGTACGTAATACATCTGTATATATTGCGCAATTCCCATTCAAGTCGCACGATTGATATCCATATTCATTGTACATGTGATCTACAACGAACGTGTAATCGTCTATGAAAGCACTTTAACAGCCGTGACCGAGACCGCACCTGTTACAAGACAAAGGAAGGATGGAAAACACAATCGTCAGTAAAACGTAAAAGAATTACATACTACGATCCGCACGCCACGTTTACCATTTACCACGTTCGGCAACTAACGAACCATATTATCCTTCTTGACGTAATACGTTATAGACTCATTACCTAAGCGCTGGGGGCGTGCCCTAGTGCTCGTGACAGTGTTTACAGTTATTACTATTGTTATGTAACCTGCTCGCTTATGTAACAAGACTTATACCACCGGTTGTAGCTGCTACCACGTAAACCACCGTTCGATTTAAACGCGGAGAGAGGATAGCAGAGACACCACACGCCCACTTATGATGTCCGACTTTCGCTTTCACTCAACCTCTAATAAAGTCCTATCCCTGCGTGGTGTTTTTAAGGTTCCGGCGCGTCAGTCTGAAACAAAATGAGTGCGGGAGTACATGCCTTGCCAGTGGGTTTTATATTACACGTAGAAAGTTTTATCTCTACTACTTTATAAAATGAAATGTGGTATATTTCTTTGATATTTTTTGCATAAAAAGATATTAAATCAATCTAGCTAATAATTCCTTACTAAAAACTCTGTCTAAATAGACTATTTATTAAAGTCGAAATTGAAAGAGGGAGCGGTATCGTGAACAGAACAGAGTATCGGTTTGGAATTGAGCGCGGGAGTGGGATAGAATCAAGAGCAAAATTAGAATCACAGCTAACAGTGGAATTAGGATCGCAATTAAGAATAGTGTTAGAAATGGAAAGAAGATGGAATTGGGGGTGAAATTGAAGCTCGAATTAGGATGGGATTAAAATAAAATATTAAGGAGTTTATTCATTTTATAAATACTTTATTATTTGATATATATTTATATCCATGAGTGTGAATTCGCGAATCACCAGATGCTTGATGTAAATACAATTACTGCCACAGAATTTTTCTGTTATTAATTGCAAATTTTGTAAGAGTTAACAAACGAACAAACGGTATTTAAAGTCAACCAAAAACGGTGATTGCTCCAGACTTAATTACGTTTCAAGCAAATCAGTCTGTCTATGATTGCAAATTATTAACAAATATTTATCTATATTAGATAATGATTGTTTAAAAACTAAGCAAATTGAGAGAGATAACGTAAGCGCTCTTTATATAGTAAACAGTTATTCAAACCGATAAATAGTCAAATAAAAAATCAAATAAAATGAATTACCTAGGTATAAAGATAACACGAACGAAAAAAAAAATGATAAGGCCGCAATAAAAATGTAATTAACGTCTCTCGGTTTTAAAAGTACCTGTTTCACATTCGTTACGTTTAAATAAGTACGTATAGATAGGAAGGTTTGTAAATCGCTTAGTCTTTTCGGCTCCTGGCCTATCCTGTATTATTGTAGGCCGTAATCTACGTATTAAAAGCCGTTCGCAGTTTTTCCCGCCAATCAAGGAGCTAATTAAATACGATGCCGGTCCGAATCACTATCTCGGTCACAACCCTCGCACCGTCCTCTCTCGACATCGCTCCAGCTCCAGGAATCCAATTGCGTTCCTGATATTCTTCCCGACCTCGTTTCCGACTCAGACTCATAACCGGTCCAGATGCTGATTCTGTTAGCAGATCCTCCTGTTTGAATATGGAATGTATTTTTGTTTAATTTTTTATTCTAATTCCCATCTTCATTACCGTTTACAACCTAGACACCCTATCCCGATTCGACCACGATCCCTACTTTGAACCAATAACGTAAGGGAAACCTGCTTTATTTCCTTCGTACCTGTTTTTTCTTCAATGACATCTACAAATTTTTTGAACGTTGGGAAACATACATTTATCGATTTTTCTAACATCTATCTATACAATGAAAAAATACATCGAGAACATACTATTTGGGCGATCGGAATGACTCGGATAACAAATGTAAGCGAATTTGGGTGCAAAGGAAGATTAGTAATTAAAATTGTGTACTTTCATCTCCGGTCCAATGTAAAACCGTGATCTCTGGATCATCTTCTTTGTTTGCACCGAAACCTACTTTCTCAAAAACGACGCGTGATAAACTTTTATGAAGGATCAGGCGCTGTTCCGCGCGAATCGAGATTGTCAAAACATCGTTAAGACCCTACATTACGTTTCGAGGCTGATCCTAGTCAAATAAAACGAAAACAAGGATAAATTTTATTTTGCCGTCAGACAAGTTATAAGTACGTGTTCCGGATTTAACTATAACACGTTTTTATGTATTTAAACATATCCAATGAACTTTCAGTTGCAAAAGTGATCCAATTCCGTTTTAATTTTTTGTTATTGCATTAAAAAAGCATTAGGTACTATATATGCGCATATCATTATACAATAATACAATTAATTCGTCTTGTATGTATTCTTATTAAATGTCTTATTTTAATATTATTAGTTACGAAAAACTATTGAAGATTGTATCTATTTCTTATGCCAACAGCTTCGAAAAAATAATCATGCATTCATCTGAAGTGTGATGAATTAAGTCAAAAAGAAATTGTTTTTTTTATTTTAAGTTAAATAAAAAAAAATTCTTTTAAATTAAATTATTGTCACTAAATATAAGCACGCAGGCACGCATATGTATTACAATGTAGGTATGTACAGTTAATATAGTTGATGTTAATAGTGCTTACAGGCACCACACAAAAAACTAGTATTACACAATATCAAGACATTAAAATTAATGTCGAAATTTCAAGACACCTAGCTGTGTGTATTATTGTATGTCCGTAAATATTATATATCATCTTAGCTTCATCCTAAAGAAATTTCATCTTTGAGGACAAGCTATTTACCACATAAATGTTGTTATTTTATATAATTGGCTTCCTTCAATTCTACGAACGACTTCAACCGTGAGTAACACCATACAAGATATTCTCTTTTTTAACTTTATGAATATGTTTACTGACTTTATGACTAGTTTTTTCTTTTTTCTAGTGATTTGCATTTACTTACGTAGACTGCGTCAACATTACAAAGTGACATTGTTACGTCTTCAAATGCGTTATGGATGTTAACTATCTTATACAACTATGAAGCTAAGGCCGTATACACACTTGACATTTCTAACAAATGCGTTAATAGTGTTTATAAAAAAATATAGAACAAGGATTCATTGCTAGTTTAATGTACTTTATTCTTTTTGTATTAACCCGTTAAAAAATAAATTCTCGTTTTAAAATACAGCACGCTCGCATGATTATAGGCTTTAAAAGCGTTTTTTTTTTATAATAAATCAGAATTCAAAACAAACTCAGGACTCGTGGAACTTTCTTCAACTTCTGTCGTAATTTGGACAGCTTATAAAAAGAAAATAAATACTTTTGGGAAGCAGTGGGAAATGTCTTTGACACTGTCATGTTGAGTTTGTCAGGGTTTAATCGTATATATGATACACCGAAAGACATATATGACAAACTTCGTAAGAAGCGGAAGAAATATATATACAATATTGGTAATACAATAAATTTTCTCAAATTACGACAAAATGATGCACATTTAAGTATAACTTTTAAGATTCATCGTTAATCAATCACAGCTTAACTTTTTTTTTCATTTCTCAAATGTAAAAATCAACTATTATTTACAAAATATTTAACTATTTCTAAATATAACTTTCAGTAAACATATTCCTATGAAATTTATTTCAAATTGTCTATCGTTCAAAATTCAATTCTGGATTACAATAAAATGATAGAAATAGTTTTGTATGACAGTAATCAGGGCTTTTCATACTTTTCATATATATAAATATACAGTATACGATTAACTAAAAAAATTGTTATTGCTGTAATATTAATTCGTTGGCTGGAATATAATGATACAGTGTAGGACTTAATTTCTCAAGATGGAATAAATTTTGCTTATCATTAAAATTGAAGAGAATGTCAGCCAAAGCAGGTGCAGAACCTCCACATGCGTCACTAACACTCTCGACTGGCCCAGAACGTTCTATTGGACATAAAATATCTTGTCTTCAAGAATATTTGTATGTGACATGACCTCTTAGTATGAAATGATGAAAACAATATTTTTTATTGCATATTTAACTTATCACCCATATATAGTTTTACCTTTTACACTTATCATTACAAACAATCCCATAAAATGGGTAATTTTCAATGTGCTAATAAATATTTACGATTATATTTGTTTCTTCTCGTACTTACTTACGGTAATCTTTTATTTAACCCTTATTCTCTGTCTTTAAACGAGTAAATATTCACTATGAAAAAAACACCAGAAAATACAAAGGCATGGAAGTTAGTAAAATAAGTTCCATATACGATTCTTATACATGTAAGTATATAAATATCAATTCGTCTTCATTTTGTCAAATTGGATACCGAAAACTGTCTTTCGAACGTATTTGCCGTGAATAAGCCCCGTTGGGATGTTACTATTACAAATTTTTGCACACCTTTGTATAGAAAAAGTATAACGTGTTACAAACACAAACAAACATAACCTCAAATTAACGTCCGCCACGTGTGCGCACGCACCTTCTATACTCGCCTTAATGAAGTGTCAAAATGAGCGGTCAACAATGTAATGGTTTTCAGTTATTTCACACGTATTAGTAATGCGAATATCATATGCGTAGTTAAAGAATTGAATACAATAAGTTTTATTTCGGCTCGTTGCTTTAGGTTTTTAATCCCTCCACTATTGAGCAGGCCCCCCCTTCCCTAATCTTTATACTTCAGAATGTGGGGTTTGCAACTTATTTTAGTCCAGTATGGTGATTGCGATAGTCATCAATGCAGTCACAGCTTTCGGCCCGTCAGGTTTGCTCCCCGACGCACATAACTAATGATTCAATTGACTAGTCAAAAAATTTTTGGTCAATTCGTTTGTCGTTATCAAAACTTGAATCCCGTACTTTTTAGTGCAAAAGCCACTTGACCACCTCGCCACCGCTCTACGTTACTTATGCTAATATCTGCATTAGCTTGTAGATAAGTCTGGCTCCCTTATCTTATTTGCGATATTTACATTAATGATGGAAAACACTACGTGACAATACGATGCGGAAATGTTTAACATTAGTTATAATTGATATTCCCGCGGATAACTTTTCTCTAAATTCTTTGTGTGGATTAAAACGGCACAAATATCTATATGATGTTTTTAATAGTGTTGAATATAGATGGAAAATAAAATTATTACAATAAAAATTTCTTTTAATACATATTTATTGATGTTATAATTTGACGCTTGCCTGCAACATACAATATATAAATATACAGCATCGTACCGTTTTTCCCCGTTATAGACTATCATATTCTAATTACATTAAGCATAAAAGAGCAATATAAATATGAATAATACGAACTTTCGTTAGTTATTTCCACCGTTAACCTCCTCCGATTCGCGTAGTATCTTCCATTACTTAAAGGAACGCGACGCGAAAACATATACGAATTTTGTTCCCGAAACATATCGTGACTGACACAACGTGAATGATGAGTTTATTTACTGCCAATGGGTATTTGGATATGGTGTTAGTGTAAGTAACATGAATATCACTACAAGTTGCAGTTTAGTTATGACAGCTGGCATTGATGACATAGGGAGCTATTTATATTATATTTTATGAACCAGACAACCATTTTAAAAAATAATAATAGAGATTAAATAATAATATATTGTGTTATTACGGAGAAAAGTGACGCGTTGTTGTTCCCTGTAGATTTACACGCAACATGCATCCACCGCTAACTCTTGAATCTGTTCTTTATTACGAATCTCTACTCGACGAATTGAATTATGATTCTAAAGGATTGACAGATATCGAAGACCTAAGCAAATGTCAGTATTTTGTTTATTTTGATCCGCCAAATAGTTAGATTCCAATTTGTACGTACGTTTCTACCAAATAAACCCATATTCAGGAAAATCTGGACAGTCACATCTACCAGGATGTCAGAAGTATTATAACAATCAGAAAATGCGTCTCGCATGTCAACCACCCACGCAATGCACAATATGTCATAAGGTGAAAGAGTCCCTTCCACTAGCAGTCACAGACAATCACTAATAGTCATATTGTCGATTTTCATAGAATAACCATCACCAAACCATTACCTACATTGTCACAGGCAACCGTCCAACAATGTTGATTTGTAAATATCAATTTGGTCATTAAGCATATTATTATCTTTATGCTTCAGAATTTCAAAGAATTGCAAAAAATTTAAACCTAATCTATAAATTATTAAATACAATAGTTAGATATATAGTGTCGTGAAATTTTATGTAAAACTGTATAAAGCCGACGATACTTTTTCTAGATCTTTGTTATAATTATGAAAATATATCTGATTTAACCAGTGCACTTGAAGATGTCTGTCAAAACGGTAATCTTTGTTGATTTTTCTTCTTTATATACTAGAGCAAATTAGAAAAATAAAAGTTACATCCAGAAGACTATGGGAGATATCATAAAATTAACGATTTATGGGCGACTCCAAATTGATTTCGTTATAATAACCAGTTTTACCTTCAAAAGGCCTAGCCATGGGTTTGCTTTCGAGTTCACTAATGGTAAAAAATTATGGACGAATTTTAAACGAAATATTTAATAATTAACAATAATGTACCACCTTCATTTAGATATGTGGATGACATAATCATTGACTGGTTAGGTAATTTGTTAGAATTAGAATTATTTCAAAATTTTATAAATAACAAGCACCCTAAATTCCAATTCAAACTTGAAAAGAATTCAACATTTTTTTCTTGATTGTTGAATCAAGAATCACATAAATTTAAAATATTTGCAGAAAACCCACCTGAATAAACACCCATTTCTTCTTGTCTTCAATGGTGATACAAATTCCCCGCAAATGTATCATATCTGTCTGATACATCGTTTATTCATTTTACCACTAAATAATCATAATTATTTATTAGAATTAAATACTATTTACAATATAACATTAGCAAATGGATATAGTAATAAATGTATTGATAGACTTATTAATAAAAATAAAAATTTGGTTGCCTGTAAAGTCGGTATACGGGCGAAAGTTTTACGTGACAACGACTTTGAATGGTAAAATCATTTTTAATGTGAATATTCATTCGTATAGTAGAAGAAGGATGAAATAATAGTAATAATTTAAAAACATTTATTTATACAAAGAATTATATTTAAAACATTAATTTATACAAAGAATCTCGCACTGAATTTCATATTAACAAAATTTTATTTTTACCTTTACACATACATACGTATTTATATACAAATATACATACAATAACTTGCAATACATTTGCAAGCTATGCACTAATTCTCTAGTGCTGCGCGCGCGGCAGACCGATCATAGTTGAGTGGGAGAGAGACGCAAGGCATTCGGCGGGCCTCTCTCGTTCGGTGACTCATCGTTACGTTACCGAGCGTTACACTTTTTCATAAGTGACTCCCAGCCGCAACCTAATTTAAGACGTTGTCACGTCAAAAGTATTATAAAGAACAGTATCTA
>BGZK01003348.1:0-26874 GCA_005406025.1 Eumeta japonica
TGGTGTATAACAATTATGATGAAATCGTAAAATAAGCTTTGAGTTCATTAAATAATAATATACAGAAAAGTATTTAATACATTGTTTAACTTGGTTTTAAATTAACATAAAATACAGAATTTGTTTAAGTATATTTTTGAATCTACTTTACTCTTTCCTTATTATATTATATTTGAGATTGTACCATTAAATGCTATCATCCGGTGAAATGACTGCGACAAATGGAGTCGAGAAACAACAATTTCAAATGAAAGTTTACTCGTATTTGTACCGTTAACCGAAACCTTATTACGAAGCATAATCATGTTAAATCAGATTACGTTTAAAAGTTCAAAATTATTCCTTTTCGACGCAGAATACTTAATTCACGCCGAAATATCCGGAGTTCGAGAAACTTCGAAACTTTAGTTTGAGAGTAGATAAATTGGTTTTACTTGCACAACTTCAGCGCTCAACGTTTTTGTCGGCCACTTCGGCCACTCGGATGCTGTTTTAGTTTCTTACGCATTATTACACTTTGTAGGGTTAATCCTTTTCATGCATTCACCCATTACTATTCGAAAGTTTACAAATTAGAATACTATCAAAGTAAATATAATAAATTAAAGAAAACCATATTGATAAATTCTATATATATTGTTTTGTTGTGTTTATGACAAAAGTTGTATTGGAAACTGTCGAGAAAAAACGTATCAAATAAAAGATAAGGTATTAACACAACGTTTGTGTTAATCTGCATTTCTTATCCAATATAGAATATACGTTAGATTTATTTTATTAGATAAGTCTGAAAAGTTTTATTACCAAGCGGAACTTCTTGGCCAATACGAAATTTCAAAGTTACAGATTTCTAAGCATATAGCGTATTTTATGTATAAGAGTACATTTTATTGGTTGGTTAGTTTAACTCAATTTCCAACTTAAATCGGAATGGTAGCTTTGAAACTAAACGTGCTTAATATACTATATATTATAAGGAGCCACATGTACTATAAAGAGTTCAGAAAATTCTTGAAGTACAAGGTAACTTAAAGATTTTATTTAAAAAAAAAGAGGTAATTTTTCACAATTAAAATAAATAAATTGACAAAATTAGCATAGAGTAAATATCAATGTTTGTAAATAAACAGCAACAGAGCTTTTTACTTGTCTATTGCACTAAAGAAATCTGTCATTAAAAACGTGTTGTTAAATTTAAATCTATAACTTCCAATTACGTACACGATCAATTATAATTATAAAGTCCACTCACAGCAGTGTAAGCGGACTTCATGTACAACGATCACAGCAGAGTGATTGGCGCGTTTCCATCAAATCAAGATAGTCGTATCTAATCCTGGATCGAGAGCGACTCCACTTTCGAGTTTTTAATTTAAAGTCGAATTAAAACCGTGTGTTTTGTGCCTCTCAGAGCACGTGAAGATATTAGTACCTTTGTTTGATGACAATGGTTAATAAAATTCGACTTGTAACAGGCCAGCGTGAAGCGCTAAGATGCACTACATACATTTTCAAATACAAAGGTTGGAGGAAAGTTCAATGAGTGATATAAATCTGGACTCAAAATGTATTCTGAGAGCAAGTTTGTTAACCTATACCCTTTGCGCTGTGGTGCGGGGTGACACTTGCCTGTATGACGTTGACATTCGTCAGTACCACTTGACTAGGGATGTGACGTTATGCAATTCATTTTTATCGCTAACGATACTCGCAGCATATATCTAGTTCTTTAATATTATACTGAAAATTAGTTTAAAATTTGATATTGATCAGACTCGTTATCGCGGATATGCGAATGACTAGTTTCTAGGAATTGAACATTTATCGACTATGGTCTATGGTCGATATTTCAAACCCAATTTATAGCATTATGTAATTAAATATGATATGGAATAAATAATATATTATAGATATTATTATGTGTATCATTCCTGTGTTATTCAGTTGTGCAGTGTGACTTCGTATAAACTTGTCAATATAATTATTTTATGGCCACAAATCTTTGTATAAAATATATATAAAATAATCAAAATTGGTTTATGGTTTTTTAGTGACAACATTTGCTCTATTATGCACTGCGCGGCGCCATTTAGTTTACCCGTGGATGCTGTCAGTACGAGTGCTAGCGTCTTGTATGTGACACGTATTTAGATTTCATTGTTTGTTTTCATTTTCGTTAAATTGTTATTTGTTATAGTTTGTTGTTTTATTTGTTAAATTTCGTTGAGTTTGTTGTTATTACCATGCCTAAGCATACAAAAAACTGTTTTGGGTAGTCAGGCCAGGGAGCTTGTTGTTCGCCTGAGACTACTTTGAAAGAGAACAACAAAATAATGGACCGTTGTTACCATTGAATCGAATTGTAGAACGAGTAGCCGAAGCTCTTGATATTGGCCGCAATACTGTTTCGCGTATAACACGTGAGAAAATTGCCAAGAAAGGATGTCTGAAAATAAATTGTCGACACCCAACAAAAGCGGACCAAGGTGAAGCCAATCACAGATTTAGATAATTTTGGTAAGGATGCTATTAGAAATCATATTTATGATTATTATAGAAGAATGGAGCTACCCACATTGCTCAAGCTTCTAAAATCAAAGAAGCTGACTTGTTCAAAGGAGGTATTACTTCGTTGCGGCAAGTTATAAAGATATTGGCTTTGTTTACAAAAAAGTTAACAAAAGGAAGATTATTATGGAGAGGACTGACATAGCCCTAGCAAGATGTGCCAAAAACATAAGTGATTGGAACAAAGTTGTCTTTTGATGAAACGTGGCTAAACGCCAACCACACAGTGGGTAAAAGTTGGACCGACGATACGGCACAATCGTGTACCAAAGTGCCGAAGGCAAAGGCGAACGCCTTATTATTTGTCACGCAGGTACAGCAAGTGGATTCGTCCTAATTGTTTGCTGGCTTTAAGTCTACGGAGTATCATGAGGAGATGAACTACGAAAATTTAAAGATTGGTTCATAGGTCTATTAAATAATTTAAAAGAGCCTATGACCATAATAATGGACAACGCACCCTACCATTCAGTACAAGTTAATAAACCCCAAACCAATCCAACCGCAAAAGCGAGTTGGTGAAGTGCTGAGTGAAAACGGAGTTACAGCAGATATAACAATGTTAAAGACGGAGCTTATTGCCTTAGTTCGGCGTCATAAGCCACCAACTCCTACCTATGCTCTGGACGAGATGGCAAAAGAAAAAGGCCACCAGGTCCTTCGACTACCACCCTACCATTGCCAGTATAATGCTATTGAGCTAATTTGGGCCCAAATAAAAGGTATGTTTTTAATTTCTATTCCCGTTTTGAAGCTTTAAAAAAAATCATCTTTCCGAACGTATCATGTAGTTTAAAAATCATTACCAGATACTAGATTAACGTAGTTCAAGGGTAATTTTTAGCATTACCTATGAAATAAATTATTATTAATTGAAAGATTGATTGAATTGAAATACTTTTTTCATAAGTCCGTCTATCTTTAGGTCACGCCGCAAGAAATAATACTTCGCCGCCATTTACGGAATAGTATGTTGGCCCTATTACAACCATCAACAATGTTCAACCTGAAGACTGGTCGAAAGTCGTGAATAAAACAGAAAGGGACATTATGTCTGATTGGGATCGTGACATCCATATTGACAACATAATGGAGTCATCATTAATAATATCCGTCACAGATTCAGATGATGAATTTAGTGACAATTCAGATGTTTCTGATTCTGCTATGAGTTTAGACGAATAAAATATATTTTTTAGAAACCTTTAGGCAAACTTGTCCTATATATATTGGGTTGTTTCATTTATATAATTATAGAATTTTAACAATAAAAATTGAACACATTTTACATACACATTTTAATTACTTTTTTAGTCAAAAACATCGACTATCCGTCGTAGTATTACATCCCATCACTAAATACGTCTATGGCGTTGCGTTATACGCATAACACTTTGCTTAATTTTTCTTTCAATATGATTTTATTTGTAGACTAGAACATTCTAGTTGGGTTTAATCTAATTTGCTACAGTAATTAACCATTTAATATATTACGAATGTGGTATAGCTGAAATGTTAAGTCATAATTTGTAAATCGCGGCAACATTCAAGTGTGAAACGAAACTTTACTGAAACTGTCACCCGCACCATGCTACAGCGCAAATAGTATAATGAAAACAAACCTTGAAATGTTAATGATATTTTACAAACTAAACCTTTAGATATATATTTAAGTGGACTCTTTTGTAGTATTTAACTTAGATAACGCTCAAGAGTACAATAGAATTTCCTTTTTGTTGTAAGCAACCGCCACGAAAAACGCCTCAACAACATTTTCGTTCGTGCACTGAAAATACAACGGCAGCTTTTTTCATTCCCATCCTTTCCCGTGACTCGTTTTTCCCGTGTGCGTTGATTGTATAGACTTTGCATGGATTGCATTCAAGCCTGGTGCCGAGTTAGCACAGGAGGCTGCCTTCTAAATAACTGAGCGAAAACTCAAAGTTTTGATAGTTTCTGCAACTAAAGTCCGCGAGCTTTTATTAAAAAAAATAATTTACCAAAGTTTATGAATTTCAATGGTCTGAATACATGATACTCATATTTATATCTATTAAAATATCAAGCTTAAAGAAAACGCTCGTCAGATGAAATAATATTTAATTGCCCGATCAAGGATTCAGTTCTCCGAGAAATACGTTTCCTTGAATAATTCATAATCGTTCAGTAAATGGGAAAGATTTAAGTCAAGTTATCTATAATAGGTATAGCTTAATAGAAGTGGCATTATTAGTAATAATATATTCATATGAGGTGGTGCACCAATATGGCGAATTAATTATGTTTCAAATGATGTGGACGATATGGTTCAAATGTTGGTCAAAAACACTTCGTGTTACTGATACGGGTTAAAACGATATCATGGCGACATCGAGTCTACATGCGCTACGTAACATTTGTTCGGTTTCACTATGATTTTATTTGGACGAGCAAGATTTGGTTTTATCGTGTGATCGAAGAATGTGCTTTCCCTGTTTTGAAATTCGGCTGTCTAATGCTAATATCAATAATATGTCATTGTGAAACCGAAGTTAATAGGATATCGTTTTATTTTAAGTAAATTTATGTTTTTTTTTATTTAAATTTAAGACCTTATGAATTTACGTTGATTCCAAAGTGATATCAATTTTAAGAAATATGATTAAACTGTGTAGAAACGACATAAAAGTGTTATTATCGTAATAATATTTCTGACTTTACGTAAAAGATTAGAATTTATTCATTTACGTAAAATATTGAAAAGCTTCAGTTACGAGTAAGGTTAAAAAAATTAAATTGATTTAATAAGCTATTTCATGAATTTATACATCCCTTTATTATCGAAAGGAATGCATAAATTCATAATACTATTGAATTCTTTGGTACAATTTTCACTGATACGTTGAAGTTTATCAGCTAACTTACAATGTCCCTCTTAGTTGAATGTAAATATCCGATTTATTATTACAATATTTCACACATAGCCATTATTTGAAACGACGTCGAGGTGACGAGGCAGCGAAATAAAAATTCAAAATTAAATTCGCAATAAAAATAAAACCTTAATATCTCGGCTCGTATAAAGGCAAAAAGGGAAGACAAAGGACCAGCCCATCTGCGGTTATTACAAGGGGAGCTCGCGGAACGGCGGCGCGCGGACTTCGGATTCGATGTGAAAAATCTGCCACGCCCTTCGCTAATCCCCGCGTTTTGTTGGCGTAAGATCGATTCAACAGCATCGTTTGTCGCCTTTGAGAGCTGGTTTTCGATAAATTGTTGTGTTCATTGACGGCCCGAAGCAAAACGCCTAATGTCACATGTTTCAGTGAATAATGAAGATATTTAATTATATATGTACGGCTAAAATGTATTCCCGTACAATATCATTAAATCTAATAATACGTGTTTTATTGTTAAAATAGATCGATACTGGCACATTATAAATATACCTTGATCAATAATCGAGTGATAATGGATTGAAGTTAAACCCATCGTTTAGAAAATACGAATTGTATCTACATTACAATCGTGAGTTTGTTGCGGCTCGATATCGGGTGTTTTTCTAGTGGCTTTGCTGTATATGTAGCTATTTCGTGTTAAATATAGAAAAGATGTGTCTATAGTTGAAGCGATATTATAATATAAATAAGTGTCGATTAAATATTGCAACAGGTCGATGTTGCCGTGTTTGTATGAATGTCATTTTAATTCGATTTGATTGGAAAGGTTTTTGGTGACTGCACCTACCGAAGAATATATTCCCTTTATTTCAGATTGAAGGTCTTGGGGTCTTAAAGTTTCCGCCCTGGTACACTGCGAGTCGAGGGTCGTAATCGAGCATTGCCCAATGCAATAACCATGTTTTGCACTGAAGACTTAACGCGATGTCGGAGGTATGGAGCGGGTGTTTAAATTTTTAATGTAAAACTCTATGGTCATTTCATCTGTGATATGGATTAGAACTGGTATTGATTCGTGGTTACCTCTTTGACCACTTGACTATCACTGTTCGAAATGAATTCGAATTCGAAACAAATTATAAAATTTGACCGACTAAGCCTAAATCTTCTTAGCTAAAAGTCCAAAAGAATTACTATAAGTTACTACGATTATTGAATATATATTTATACACATAAATCTTGGCACGTGAATTTCATAAATTTATTGGTTATGAACAATTTAACATTATTTATTTAGATTGAAAAAAAGCTTATGTTTCTAAATCTTAAGCAGAAAAGCAAGTTTTTATTTTGTACCTAGCTGTAATAAAACTCTAGGGGCCTAAACCTAGCTCTTAACCTAGGCCTAAGCCCTTAATGCCAGTAAAAGATTGACGAAGGGCATGTTTCAGCATTAAGGCGATTAAAACTTGACACAACGATTCGTTTTGGGTTACAGGACGATAGAGTTGTTCGAAATTGAATAATCCACACTCCACGCTTTAGTGAAGTCTGACTCACAAGGAACGTCGAATAAGCCGATAAATCGTAAGAGCAGTCGTTATGTTCCCTCGATATTACACAGTTCTTCATCAAATAGGAACGAGTGATTTTATTTATATATTCCTTATTAGAAACACAAGAAAATGAAAGAAGAATTGAAGCGGCTTCAGTATTTTTAATGGTACGTAAAAATCAAGGTGACAATCGGTCTTATGGAATCATTTTGAAGTTATTCGATGTTCTTCTTTAATACAAGTTGTCAAAACAAAGTCGGTTAAAGGAAATTGTATTTGTACTTACTTGTACAAGCCGTATTATCATGACTGAATGCACGGGTCTTCCAAGGAGGGCTTAATTATAGTTCCCACGGTAGACTAATACGTGATCAGAACTCTATTCTATTAATTATTAAAGCGTTTAAATTAACTCCTTAACTTACAAATCAAATTGTATATTGTGTTTTTACGTAGATGATACAATTCTTTTATTTCAAATCGTCTGTAATATAGTTATATATTTTATAATTTATTTTAAATATATATTTACATATTTGTTTCTTAAAATGATTCAGCAAAGGCAAATTTTCTATACATAAAAGTGTTTTTAAAGAAATCCTTCTAAGATTGTAATTGCCTTAGCCCCCTGAAAGTTTATTACGTTTATTCCGATTCGACCTTCACAGCAATAGCGTTTTAGAACTACTATTATCAAGACACACGAAGTACTTTAGAAGGATTTAACGCATTAAAATCCTCGAACGGCGCGGCCCGGAACAACACAGTGGGAATTGCCCGCTATTGAATTGCTCAAGTTGTTACAAAGCCTTCGGCAAATAAATCCCAGTTACACCGTTCATTGGACGAGATTGTTTTTCAGAAACGGCCACGGGGGCTGGCCATTATTCAATGTAGTGAAATAAATTGTTTAATCAATCCACCTTCTCTTGTTAGTACCTTCTTACTATAGTAAGGGACGCCTGATCGATGAAAAGGAATTTGTTGCTATTAGGAGCGAGGGCCGCGTGAAAAGTATACTTTAAAAGGACGGTTCGCGGTACGGAACATCGTCTGGTTTATAGTATGATAGTGAAACGTGGTGTGACAAACAAACCGAATTCGTTGACATTTATCTATGTACGTTCGCATTAAAATATTTGATATTTAAACTTCATAAAACCAAAGTCATTCAATTGTTTGAAATCGAACTCCCGTTACAACTAACCGTTTGCAATGTAGAGATGAATTGTTATAAATATTTTATGATGTGTATACTGTTCCATTTAAGTATTTATGCAAGACTTTTCCAAATTTTACTAATATTCTTAAACAATGCGTCAGCAATTTGAAAAAACAAGTTTTTAAAATATATATATTCTCTCTCAATTCTCTGTTATTATTTTGTAAATATTATTTTCTGGCCATGACTAAAAGGATTTTCTTTAGAGGATGCTTAAATTGATCGAATGATGACCACTTGTTCATCAAGTATACATTTGATCGTTGACTGAGAATTTAGCTTTGCTCTAAGGTTAAGGTCCAGTTATTACTTTTTCTCTAGGTATTAAGATTTTCAAAATGTAATGAAACAATACAGGACAAAAAGGTATGAATATTTCAATTAACTTTTCTAAAAGATTTTTCAAAACTCTAAAAGATTTTTTTTATTTATCAAGTAATCCACATTTGTGAATGACGATGTAGTCTTAATATACAAAAATGGTTGTTTGTCTGTCTGTCCGTCCGAACTTTCAGGGTGTTCGGTCAAACGAAGTGTTTGACCGAACACCCTGAAAGTTGGTACTTATATGTATTTTTCATGGTAAAGATTTTTGTGCAATCGGTTTTAGCATTTGTTCCCGACTTCGTCCTCGTTTTCTGCTATTAAACCGAATTATCATACCGATTCTAAGCTTCGCTATCTCACCATAATACAGTCTATATTTTATTTTGATATGGCCATTTACTTACATTTCTTGATAATCTAAACCGTGACGGATAGTGATATCGGAATCGGAAGAGGGTCGGGGAATAAAAGCGAGAATCGAGACTGGCACCAATATTGAGAACGAAACCAAATCAAAACGGAGGGCGAGACCGGTATTAGAATTATACAATTAAGAGCATGACCGAGCTTGAAATCAGAAACAATACTGGGGCCGTAATAGAGAGCGGAAACTAGATTGCTATTGACGGTTAAAACGTCATAATATAACAAATGAAGGAATACATTTCGAGCAAACCCGAAGACGGAAAGCTAGTTATACAGTATTTTTAATCTATGAATGACCATAGTTCCTAGCAAATACAGTTTTATAGAAAAACACTTCTTTTCTCCTTTACGTATTTTAATCTTTTTAATATGTTTTTTTCTTGAAGAAGTAAGGAATTTATTCATTTCATTTATCAATTTTCCAGTTTTATTTTTTGATTCTTCGATTTTCTATTTTATATTATTTGATTGTCAACTGACGACTGTAGTACTATCAGTTTCAGGTTCTCTTAATAAGGTTCTTCGCGTTCTTATTTTTTTTACAGTGTATAGTTTCCAAAAATCTAATGGAACTGGAGTATGTAGCTTAAAATCTCGGCTCAATGATTGTAAGTTAACCAAAACATGTCGCGTTATAAATTGTACCTTTTAAAAATAGAATTGAAAAGAAATTTCATCTGTATTTCTACTGGAATTTTTAGAAAGAAATCATCTACTTTAATAGAAACAATTATGTTGTGTCACTCTCGTATAAAACCGCAATCCTCTACCTGAGCCTCACGCGTAGATTGCTCAGATATGGTGATACACTCCATATTTTATCTGAAACCAGAATGGCTTCAGAGTGTGTTGTCATATTTATAATATCTAAGGGGAAGAATTACGTCACAAATGGCGGTTATCTTCTTTTGTACCCTTTGAAGACTGAATTTTGAAAAGCATTCTAAAACAAAGATACGCATCTCTTTGCTAGTCTCAAATTGATGTACTTTGCACTTTCTAAGTCAGTGATATATGTATAGTATGATTTTGTTTTGATATATTATATATATCAATCAATATGTCTGCTATTGCCTGCTTTATACTCTTTATGTTTAATGCTTCGTATTAGCGCAATACGTAATACGTATACATAACGTGACTGACGATTTGCATGAGGGACGTCCTTTACGGCGACGACCTAAAACAACATCAGTGATGTGGCTCATGATAGAGAGCTACATCAAGAAACTAAAATAATTTCCAAAAATCGTGACATACCTTCAGATCATACTACTTCAAGATAGAGACTTGGTGTACTGTAATAATGATAAATGAGGTTATGCAGAATTTGAACCCTTATTGGCGCTTGTTGATTGATTCTTCTAAAACTGGCTTAAAAGCTGTTCTACTGCATAACTGAAATATACTCTTCTATACCTCTGGCCCATGCTGCTAATTTGAAAGAAACTATGAAAAGGTCCTTACTTGAAAAATCAAATATAGTACATATTCTTTCCAAGTCTCAGAGAATTTGAAAGTTTTGCCCCATTACTTGGACTTCAGCTGGGCTACACCGAATTCGGCTACTTTCTCTGTAAATGGGATAGTCGGGACAAAAAAAAACTATTATCATAAAAAAGTGTGGTTTAAGCGAGCATGTTTAACCCTTGTTCAAAAAAATATTTACCGCTTGTAGAGTCGTCTGAATTACTTCTTCCACCATTACATATTAAAATAGAACTTATTAAAAATGTTGTTAAGGCGATGGATCGCTATGGAAACGAATTTTTACATTCAAAAGAAAAATTTCCTAGAATAAGTGATGCGAAGATAAATGAGGGTATTTTCGTTGGACCCCAAATCCGGAAGTTAATAAAAGATCCAACGGTTGAAGAAAAAATGAATGATCTGGAAAAACAAGCATGTATATCTTTTAAGACAGTGGTTTCAAATTTTCTAGGTACGATAAGATAAGAACGATAATGAAAATAAGATAAGAACGACAACAACAGAGAGTTTGTTAGCGAACTTTATTGGCTTATCAAGCATTAGGTTGTGCAAAATGTCACTCAAAATTCATTTTGAGACACACCAAAATTTTTTTGAGAATTTAAGAGCTGTGAGCAATGAGCATGGAAAGCTCCATCAAGACATTGTACAGATGGAAAACGCTATAAAAGCAAATGGAACACAAGGACGTTGGCCGATTACTGCTGGATGATAAAAGGGACCAACCAGAAGCTATATATGTCAGAAAATCTTAAATTGCAAATTCATAATAGAATCTTTTTGCTTTTTTGTATCAGAAATAAACTTTTTTAAATATTTAAATTACTTCAATAAATAAAATTATTTGCCAATACATTTTTAATTATATAATTTCACTAACTGTCATTCTCAAAATAAAAATATAAGTGAAACTGTGACGCGACAAAGTTCAAATTATGTTGTCCAATATAATTTGCTCTTTGGACAGTTTTGATTTTGTAAGAAACTTCAGATTGACCCATCTAAGTAAGAGATTTCAAGTTATATGTTAATAAAATACGCTACTAAAACGTTTATGATTATTTAAACCTTTTTTTTTTTTTTTCAGGTCTTTCTTCCTTAATTAAGAGATTTATTTTAAAAGTACAAAATCACGAGTAAAAATCGTTTCGATGAGTTATTCTGATAGAAATGGGTAGGCGTTATTGATTTATCATTTTCATACATTTTTGCTTCTCTCGTCATTACGTTGTTTGTATTCGTGTTTAACGAGTTTCGGCTTTGATTTCACACGAGGGCGGCACGTCAGCGCGTCGTAATGTTTATTTAATAGCTCGAGCTGGGACTCCTTAATAACGCGCTCGCATCGTGCTAGCGGCGCGCACGTCGCATGTCATCTCATACGAAAACCTTATCATTTTATGTAGAATATCAAAGTGTCAAATTTTAAGAAATAAGCGTAATCAAAGGCTGTTTCAGAAAGATTTTGATTCGATTGAGGAAAGATCGACCACTCTTCCACTCTTCGGTCACAAATAACGCGTGTTCCAAGTTATTTTCTGATTCTCGATCAAATCTCCTTATCGATTTCGGTCTCGATTCTGTCCGTTTCTTTTAATCAGAAAAGTTTTCTTTTTCTCCAGCTCTTGTATTTCCTTATGCATATAAATGTGTTTTTTTATACAATATAAATTTTAATTTGATTTATTACATTACATACAATAAAACACTCACACGAGTGCAAAGATTTCGTCTTATTTGTCAGTCAGTCGTAAAAACAGTTCGATATTTAAGTTCATTTTCTTTTGTAAAAAGTGCGATTTACTCGCTAGTTTTTAAAATTAGAAAGACAAAAATCGCAAAATGTCGGTATTGTTTGACAAGAAATACGTCCAAAGACTTACAGTTTCTGTGAAATGTAGTAAAATCTGCTGACTATTTTAATTCTTTTAACTTCTTCATTTGTAAAATATTATTATATGGATTTGAATATTGATAAATAATTGCACAGAACCCTCAGTATGTGTTACGGACAGCCACGCTCTTAATGATAATTTGTAAATGTATGTATTATTTTGACTTGTAAACGGACTAAGGTTAAGAATTCTTTTTTGTTTTATTGTATTTTGCGTGTGTTCGTTAAATAATTTTCTCTTTATTACCCGGGTAGGGATTGGCTGTTAGGTGTTATATATTTTGTAATGTTTGCCTATGTATATATTTCCTGTATTGTTTTATTGTGTTTTGTCATATGTAATCATGAATACGAAACTATTATGATGCGCATATAAAATTGTATTTTGGCGTGAGGGAAGGGGGGCAATTGAGAGACCGAGAATAGCGGCGGTCTATGCGGTATGACCGTGAATCGGTGTACAGAGCTCATGCGGATGCGCCATCTATAAATTGCAGCAGAATTGGTACATCCATGTAGGTAATTTGACTGTTCGTCCGTCGCCGCACAGCCGCACTAGGGAACTATAAATTGTATACACTATAAGCAGTAATACTTAATATACTCTAATAAATATAGCATTAATATAATTCTCATATTAAAGTCAACGTGAAATAGAATTCATAGGTCGTTCCTATAGCACTCCATGCCCTCCGAAGGCAAGAGAGTTGGCCCAGTGTAATATGGCCAGCCTCAATGCAAGAAGCTCTTCGAGCTCTTCCTGGAAGAAAAGACTTCGCAGTCAAAGCCGGTAAAATAAACAATGTAATCTTCGGTACCTCATTCCACGCAACCTCACCGTCACCGTCCTTAGTGGGAAAAAGAACGGCCAGCAGCGCCCTCTCGTCCGACGATTCGAAGTATCCGACACGACCATCAGAGGGTCGGACGACGACGCGAGCGAGTTTCAACCAGTAAAACCACGCAAAATCAAAAATAAAACCAGACGCCAGCGCGTCTCCAAGACTGATAGTGATGACACGGAGACAGAACCGATCTCGACAGCCCCGATAAATTTCGAGGATCCACCGGTTTCCCCGACACACCTCAAGCTCGAGAAGTGACCGCCGCACCACCGGCGATTGTTGGATCCGGTGTCGTCAATAACAAGACGACCGGCAATAGATCGACAGCCTTCCCACAATTAAGCCGACCCCAGTGTACCTAAGGAACAAAACCAAATGGAGCGCCGTAACGTCAGCGTGTGACAGACTAAAATTCAATACACTAGCGCTAGGAACCCAACCGACAGTATTAAAATCACAGTCCCAACGACCACACATTTTAGAGGGATAAATAATTATCTAATAAATATCAACATAGTGTTCCACACTCACCCGCTGAGGAGGAGCACAAAGTAAAGCCATAATTCACGGCATACCCGTTGAATTCACTATTGACCAAGTGATGACGGACTTAGGGTACTCAGGATATGCCATCCACTTGGTGCAGACTGCACCAAAAAGACGGCACCTCAGTAGGACTAGTGCTGTCGGGCCTTAACAAGGCCGTCAACATTAAGGACATTTATAAAATTCTCAAAAGTATGCGGCCTCCATCATCACCGTAGACGCCCCTACAAGAAGAGGGCCATTGTGCCACCGCTGCCAGCAGTATGGCTACGCAGACGTCTACTGCCACACTCAACCTAGATGTGTTATGCACCGTCCCACACTGTACAAAAGAATGCACAAGAACGAAGAAGTCAGAGGGAAAGCCCTCATACGCATCGTGTGGCAACGACCACAGCCAATTATAGGTTGCCCCAAAGCACCAAAATCCAATAAACCCAATGAACAAAACCCATCAATAGATTCTCCTCAGCTGACAACATCAACTTCCCTGTCCCAGGCAAAACGCCAAGAATACGTCGCCGGAAAGGCGTTGCGCCCAGTTCTGCGTTCCCCAACGCGAGGAGGAGGAAATAGTTCTCGGGTACCACAACGGAATCGGTAAAGGAATCGTCCACCATGTGCTTCCTCCGCCACCAGGTAACAGTCAGGCTGCTTACCTAAGCACGTCCCTCAGAGACGACATCAAACTATCATGTCCGCCCTCCGAGTGGTGAAAAGCGCTGGTTTCTGCAGAACTATCATCGGGCTTCTGTAGGGCCAAACAGAAGAGGACCAATTAGCGGTTATCCTGGCACATCAGGACCAGCTGGCCAAATTCGAATCTTTATAATGCCAGAAGCACCCTAATGCACCGGTCCTCCCACCATTGGACGTCTTAAGCACAAAACCTCTCACTGCTTTCTTAAGCAGTCCTTAACGCGCGCGGTTTAAGTATCAACGTAACTAAGCTACGTGTGTGTGTGTGCAAAGGAGTACTCCCTAAATATCATTTTCATATAAGAAATCTTTTTAAAGCTGAAATCACGCGTAGCATGGAAAATACCAAACAACATAAAATTACGTTGGATAAACGTCTTCACTTCAGAGATCATATCTGATGTGTTAGGCAGCTAGCTAAATTCTACATGTCATGCCTCGGAGGTATGATTGATAGAAAAAGTAGAATGTCGCTGCGCAACAAGCATATCATTTATACAATGTTCATAAGGCCGGTGATGACGTAAACGTATCCAGTCTTTCTCACGATACCCCGACTGCATTAAATGACCTCCAAATCATCCAAAGCTATTTTAGTAGAAGAGCACAGACACACAGTGGTTCGTCAAGAACTCAGTTTACATAGGACCTAGAACTCTCTACCATATTTAAGCACATGAAGGACGCGTCAGAGCAGTAGTATCAACAATCATTCGCCTAAACTCATTGATCTCATCTTGCTGCTTCCAAGCCACCTCCCGCGAATCAATTTTATTAGAAGGCTACATAATGTTTTACAGACCCGCTCGATGACTTCACTGCCAAGGTTGAAAAATTAAACGATGCACTTAGAGACTTAGAGGAATAGGAGTAGGCCCGTAAATCAGTCAACTTCAAATAATTTAATTTCGCGCTCACCACGCACCAGTGTCACCCAGAAGTACTGACCCATGTCGAAACCTCCTCTCGTGACCCCTCATGGCGAGGGATACAAGGACCCCCGTAGGCGCCGACGGTATCTCTAACGGCCGTTCTCAATATTTAATCTACGGTTAAAGATAGACATCTATCCTCCATCCCTAGTAATCAGCTATCTATCTTTTAAAGTTGTCCCAATACTGTAGATAGGCGTTTGCTATCTTTAGTTGACAGTAGATAAGCCACCTATCCGAGCCTCTCTTGCGTTCCAAAATACGCAGTGGCACAAGCTCTCAGTGAAATCACAATTGTGTAAAATAGAAATTTGATTCTAAATACCCAAAAAATATATAACAACATATTTATCATGATCATTTTATTTCTTAGATTAATTGCAAAGTTGAAATTAATATTAAAAGCGTTAAATTCAGAATTAGAACAACAATGAAACGGAACGTTCTATATCGCCATTTTGTTGCTCTACTTGTGGCCTCTGCATACTCTTCAGTCTGCACGGTCTGCACCGACAAGGCGTCAGTTTAATAGAGTTGAACATACTTTTGATTCTTTAGTATATCCTACAAAAAGTAACTTGTACAAAGTAAACAATAATAACATGAAAACAAATAGGAACGGTAAAAATTTATCTTACTTTGTTGAGGTTACTTTTAGAAAAGTAAATCATCCACTGCCATTTTATTTAATCGGAATCTGTATTCAAATTCATAATCATTGCATTTATGTAAGTAATTTATGCGTTCTGCATACGATCTGGACGTAACATTTTCCTCAGTATCCGACTATCAATCACTCAATTGCTCCAGAAGCAATATCGTCGATGGAACTTGAGACCGACTTTCTTTTCTACTAATTTACTTTTCTTTTATAAAAATCAAATTTTTAAAACTATTTTTACTTCTGCTTCACTTCACTTCTGGGGTTAAATATCTCACAAAAATCACGGATCAAGCTTTAGATTACTAAAGATAGCCAACCTAACTGACACTGACAGATAATATTCATATAGAGACGCGCTAACTGTCAATTCCATACAAATCGCTATCTTTAGTAAGCTATCCGCCCTCCCAACGGTAGATCGCAACTTAGGATAGGATTGCCTATCAACGATAGAATATTGGGACAGAAATATTACAGATAGATAGCTTTTTCTATCCCTAGTATGGCTAAACCAAAGATAGATCGAATATTGGGAATGGCCGTAAGTCAATCAGTCGCGTCTGATAAGGCTAACGACAGTCCCTAGGCTGGAGATAGCGAAAGCCAACATTAAGTTTTTCTTGGATTTCTTCGTCCATGGTCGCACACACCCTACGCACGCGGGTGCATGGTACTCATTAGGTTTTTATCCCCTCGCCCCGCAAGGAAAAATAGAAAAATAATAAAAGTACATCCGTCGCAGTTGTAATTCAACCGCCACTTGGAAAGCTCGTGCTACAATAAACAAGTCTGAACATTGAAATGTTGTCCATCATTTTGTCCACAATCCGCAAAATCCATACTCCGAGGCGACTATGAAGGAATTCCGAAATGCGGGTTTATGCGGAGGTGCTGAATCACCGTTACAGTACGCGTTTATGTCGTGACTTATGCGGTCCATTCATACTGAATGTTCCTCGCTAAGAAAGTGATTACTGACGTTTAGAATCCTCAAGATTGTAATAGTACATACTCTAAAGTGTGGATAAATATTATAATTTAGTGAGTCAATAATTATGAATTTGGTATTTTGTTATTCATTTATTAAGTAAGGATTACGATATTTATTTCAATTAAGATCAATAAAAATATAATCTTAACAGAAATTGAGGACGTTTTTCATTTAAATATCGCTAATAAAATTAAAATATTATTTTTCCGAAATGAAAATTTTAATTTCAAAGATGTGAATGTATTTCTCGTAGGTTAATCAGTATTATTCCTGGACGATGTTAAAAAGTAATTAAAACTATGATCCCTTTCATCTGAATACATTGAGTGGAATACGACCAACCTCGTGCGATTTATTAAGGAATGTATGATATGATAATATGCAGTCATTAATTTGGTGGTTATTATGTGTCCTGATATTACATTTAAGGAGGGAGTTCTCAACTCGACTATCTTCTCTTAAAATAAAGTAAAAAGTTGCAATAGCGATAACTGCATTTGCCAATGTGTCAGGCAAATTCAAAATATATGTCATCGATTGCTTGAAAAGTTATTATCATTGTAAGGAAATTCATTATAATTTTGACGAAATATGAAGTTCACTGCCGGATCAACATGGATCAGAGCCAGAGCGCGAATTATGGTAACTACGGGAGGCTTAGGAGCAGTAGAACAGACGCGAGCTCCGCAATGCGATGTTGTACTGATGTAATTTACATGTGCACTGTTTGAATTTTGTATTTACCACCAAGTCGGGATATAAAGGTTTTCAATGAAGGATTTTCTCTTTATGGCACTCCTGGTGGGAGAGATTTATTCTCAGTAACAAAATGCATTCTTCATAAATGTACTTCTTGCATTTCACAAGACTACAAAATGAAAATATTTTTATTTGAGCAAACATTCCGCAAATTTTACCATACGTTAATCCGACTTAAACTCGTTAGATTTCAACCGACGACGTCGAAGTCGAAAGAAGGTTTATGTTTTTAGTAAGAGATAGTTACTTGTAGAGATAAAATTTTGTCGCATGTGGCTAGGCGGAGACTGCGTCGCGCACAGCGCGTCTCCAGCGCTTGGTGCCATGCCAGTTCCTTGTTTTATGTGCACCGTAGCGCAACTTTAGTATTTGTTTACTGCTCCCCATTTCCCTTTACCGTTTCGGACGTACTGAATTTCGCTTAGTTGTCCCGAATGTATCGCTTTATTTCGGCGTTTTGCTTTTACCTTTCGTTATTTTCCATTATCTGTAGGTGATTATTGTTATATTTTATTATCAATATATGTTTTTTTAATTCAAACGTAACAATTCTACTTCTTATTCTACTACTAAAACACCAACCAAGAGTTTTATACCCTAATGATTATTTTTCCTTGAAATAGAGGATTCATAAACACTCAGCTTCTTTCTTTTGGATTTTCAACTATTTTCGCAGAACAACTGTAGTTTCCGTCTAAAGAGTTGTGCGAAATAAGGTATTACAAACATTTAATTTCCTACAGAACAGTTAATATTTTGGCATTACGTTTTCTCGTTTTATAATTCAGTTCTATCGAAAAGACTAACTTTGCTTACGCCTTTATTTTTAAATAACCATAAATCATTATTTTATTGACGAGCCCAGTCAAACTCACACGGAGACTCATCGACAAAAATTTAATCACTTTCATTTCGTATGCCTAAACAAACATAAACAGAGCAACGAAATGTGTACTCAGTACATTGATAATTAAAAGGAATTCATTTTTTAACCCTATATTATTTTTCCCAATAAGAAAACGATACAAGCTCAGATGACCGAGTCTTGGGTCTCGTCTAACTTTGGATTATCTGCATGTTTTTAGCTCGGCATTTCATGAGTGTATTTTACTTTCTCCTAATAGTTTACTTCCTTAATGAATAATACTTCTTACTACACATATAATAATTTCGTTTTAACCGATTTATAAGTTTTTGACTTAACTTATACTACATGCTCTCTACTCGAAGAGAAAGTTAAACTGTTGGTCCCGGACATCACATTGGAGACGACAATCGTTAGTAGTATCAACTCGCTCTGAAATGCTGCAGAACCGTTAAGGCCGAAGCACATCGATCTAGAATAGGAGACTGTGTAACAGGAAACCTAAGCATACCATCACAAAATCCCTTGTTTTATATATTTTTTTAAAAGTTGTTGGCCCAGTAGACGTTGTTGTGCACTTTCTTATGGATGGCTTGCCCATAAGGGCTAATTATAAAATCAATGCCCGCAACTCCACCAGCATCAAAGTAAAATTATTTTTTTCTTCTTTTCAATCGATCGATATCAATTTTAAATCCAATCACGTTTTCGATTCCGATCCCTATTTACACCTTTGATTTTGATTCCATCTCCACACCTGTTTTGTTACACAATATTAAGGAGGAAAGGACATGTAGTAAAAGCAAGAATTGTGCTGAGTATGTTGGACTTTACTCTTTGAAGGTGTATGTGTCGCGGCTGAAATTAAGCAAATTAATATTAAAATAAAAAATAATAACAAGTAACGAAAGCTAAATTACTTTTTTATGAACTAAAATTGGTAAAGATAGATGACAAAATTTTAAAGAAAGAATTTGAAATTGTGGATGCTTTTTAAAAACTTTTGACCGAACTTTGAAATATTTCAATTTCAACCATCGAGATTGAAACAATCTCCCGCTCTTGTTGAATGGTTATTCAAGAAAAATGTTGAATGGTTACTTAAGACAAATATTATTCTTAGTAATATCAACGTAGAATTCAAATATTCGAATCTTTTATCATATTTATAATTCATCATAAAATTAACTGAAATGAAGAAAATTTGAAAACGCTGCGAATAATTAATTATACCCATAATAATTGTATAGGACGCCATTGAAAACTTTGAGGAAATCATTACTAGTCATTCATTTCTCTTTATAGCTTAGTCACACATTCAAGCAAAAAGTTTGTTTTTATTACTAAAAATTTAATTTCGTGTAGCACACAAAAAAATCGCTTATTTTAATTCCCATAAGAAAAGGACATAAACACTTGTGGTATAGCCATTTCGTCGTAATCCTGGCTGCAGCACGAAATCGGATGTTCTTGATCTATGAGATACTTCGCTCTCACAGAACACAGACGTGGATCCCCACGCTCTATAATTCACTCGTATTATGTTCGTGTAAAAGTTTAATCATCCGATTGCTAAAGTATCAAATATCTTCATACAATCTTATTTTAGATTACGGAGCTTGGACCTAAAACCTTCAAACTCAGCTCTAGTTCAGGGTTGGGATCTGCTGGCGACTGTTGTCTCCAATGCCAAATAACGTCTGAATCCGACGTCTTAGGGTGCCCTGCGAGGTATTTAGCGAGTGATTTGATCTCATTTAAGTCAAGAGCTGGTTGACCAATTCGCTTGTAATCAGGATCGAATTCTGTACCATCTTGTTTCGAGACAACGCTCCTAACCACTGAGCCACCATGTTCAGAATTGTAGTGCAGAATATTTGAGGGACGCAAATTGTAAGCAAGATTAGAAAGGCCATTTAAAACTTAATAAATGCAACAATCTATTTTATTTGGAGGTATTTGAGTTGCTGGCATCAATAAGACAATGGGAGAGGAAAAGAGATATGTGCAATTTAAATATATTGTATTCGAAAATTAATGAACTAATGTTGTAACAGACACACTCCATAAATCAAAGAAAACTTAAGGTTTATTAAAAAATCATCAATTTATGTATAACATAATATGTCATGTTGTCCAAACAAAAAGACTCTCGTTTGGTAAATGATTCTTTAATCGATATATTAAATAATCGTCGATTTACATATAATTTAACGTATCATGTTTTCCATATAAATAGACCCATCCAAATAAAATGTATGTTTTTGAGCCCTCATAAATCGTAAATCATGAGGCGCGCAGTCAGTCGAATTTGACAAATTTTGACACATGATAAAATCTAATAAAAAGCCGAAATGCGTGTGAAATTGAGCAGAAATCTATAAAAAATAAAAAGAGAAAGTTGGTGTTTTATTCCTGGGTAAAGTGTCACTTTATTTTATTATAACTTTAGAAAATTTTATAAGCATTTATGATTTAAATGTGGCTAGCACAGGAATTAAACTTAAATTTTGCGTAGACGTTTCATCTGTCCTTCCTTTAGCTGGTGAATAAGGTTTTTCATAATGTTTAAAGGATCGAGCTAACATGCGAGCCGCAAGAAAGTAGATAATCACCGCCGTCTGTGCAAGACATTCGTCACCCAAGAGCAATCACTAGTGCGGTACCGACCTTTGGTAAAATGTAGGAAATCTAATGAAGGGAGGGATGTTCCACAAGAACTTTTAAAAGGAATAGGAATCTGCTGGTGGGAGCCATTGTTCCCACCAACGTAATTTCACTCACTGAATGTAACACAAAAGCGGAAATTGCTACTTCACATTTGTTTTTTGTGAGAGTGAGATAGCTCACCGGCCGAGTAGGCCCATTTGTGTTGCAGCCAAGATGGCGACAGTATCTCTGTACCATAATTATTTAATTGGTTTTTCAATAGCTGCAGTTTTTAAGATCTTCTGAAATTATTTTCTTATTTCTTTCCACCTTTACGTTGACCTTCCTAACAATCACTTTTATGTGTAATAAACATTTTTTTCTTTAATAATTGATAAGATGTTATTTTTGTGAAATACTATATTTATAATTTAGATTATTTTTGTGTAAAATTCATAACGCAAAACATAACATTTTATAAGTTATTGTGCCAAGTTTAAAAATTATAGAAGTTTATATGTTCAAATATACAAACATGCATGCGTACCTTAACAAGCGACTGAAGTGTTTTTTTTTTATTCGGAGTTGTGGCAGAAGTTGGGATAAACTAAAACTCAATTTTGAATTATTGAATTTAATAACAATAGACAGAAATCGAGATCATGATTGAAAAGGAAATTACTCGGTATAGGAAAATTAAGAAATTTATTGTACGTCCCCGCCAATATATGTGTGGACACAGCTAGTTAATTACACTAAAGATTATTCGATACGAAATAGCTATTTTCGAATACCAGCCACTTTGGTTTGAAAAGTTATTAAATATTAAATGTGGAGATAAAGTGATAGGGGCCTAGATTGTTGTCATGAATACCAAAAGTGTCTCATGACAAGCACATTTGAATATCCATAAAGCCGTTGATCCCTACACTTTTATATGGTATTGGAAGTTGGATGGCAGAAGCAATATGAAAGTAGAATCAGTGTGATGGAGATGTGATCTCTGCTTAGAATGCGAAAATATCTTTGAAAGACAGATATAGGAATATCAAAGTCAGAGAACTGTTGTTTTAAAAATATGTAAGAATATCTGGAAGACTAGAGAAGAAAAGGTAAATTGCGGTGGTTTTACCATCTGGAAAGAATGAATGAAAAGTAGACCGATAAAACAAATTTATAGAGCAAATGCGTGAGATAAAAATGTCAGAAAATGTTGCCCTATGCCGACAAAACTGATGATATATTAATAAAAAAAGGTCTTAAGCACATGAAACCGTTGAGCTTGGATGGAACGATTAATCGATATCAGCAAAGCAAGAGAGATATGCAAATACCGTACCATTTGAAAGTCTATGATCTTTGTCTACCCTTCTGATAAGAGTGAGTTTACAAGAATTAAAATATGAACACTACTAAAATAGAGTATAGAT
Source organism: Eumeta japonica (assembly GCA_005406025.1). Classification (NCBI taxonomy): domain Eukaryota; kingdom Metazoa; phylum Arthropoda; class Insecta; order Lepidoptera; family Psychidae; genus Eumeta; species Eumeta japonica. The sequence goes on from BGZK01003348.1 coordinate 22,744, forward strand.
TGTGCTGAAAGTTGGTTTTGACCATAAAATCGGTAGATGCGTATGAACTTTTCATGTTTTTTTAGGTAAAACCATTTTGTTTGTTGTTATGGCAGATATTTTAACTAAACCAAAAATCAATAAGTCGTTTGGTATGGGCCAAGTACAGGACCTTGTATAATAGAAAGGTAGTTCAATACAAAAAAGTAAGAATTCATTATATGTCCAACCGAAAGCAGCCACGGGCACGGCTAGTAATTAGGATCATAATATTAGTAAACGTATTAGGGGCTTACATTGAAGTTGCAGTTTTTAGTATGGGTTGCTTCGGCTTTCAATATTCGACGAATTCGAATTTCCACTTATAGAGGCAGAAATTCCGTAAGGGGGCTGTAGATTCTATTGAATGTTACTTCTGTTTAAAAAAGTTTTCAATCACTCTCAAGTCGCGCGTAAAGAAGTTTTACTTCAAAAATATTTTACTCTCAAATCAGGCCTAAAAAGTTTATTAAAAATATTGAAATAATTATTTTGAGTACTAAAAGTATTCCATTCTGTGTTCGAAGCGTTTTGGAGACGGATTGTTGGGCCCGAGTTTTGAAATGTAACGAAATTGCTTACGCCGTCAGCTAAAACACCTGCTTGCTATTTCTCTAGAAAGAGCGCAGACAAATCTTTTATTCAAACTTATAGTGCTTACAGCTTACAGAGACAAATGGTGCAATCCAAAATTTTGTGGAAGAATTTCTAGAATATGTCGTAATAACATTATTTTCTGGATTTATTTGAAGTAATAAAACAAAGTGGATGCTGAAATTTTGGAATATAGCGCGAAAATCACATTTTGGTTTACATTATTAATCATGTTGTTTTGAAAGTGATGTTTGAACTTTTAATTACAACGGTTCTATTGAATCACATTTTTCACTTTTTTTTCTATACATTCACTTTTAAGAAGCCTTTGAAAGGGCAACTGATCTTCTTAGGTCGTTTTATAAAGCAGACAATACATATTTAGTAAAGGGATAATGGTTTAAGATTTGAGGTTCACCATTAAAAATATGATGACGACGAACATCTACGTACTACTTTTTTCTTAAAAATCTGTAGTATTTCAAAATTAGAAAAATTGAAAGTAATAAATGAATAAGGAGTCTTATTAAATGTGTAATATTCTACGTCGATAAATATTACGTCCTAGCAGTTTAACGCCCGCTTCAATTTAATATAGGAATGATTGTTTTCGATCACGGGCCGGTTTTAATTTGTATTTAATTTTAAAATAAGAGTATACTAATGTATTTTCTGCTTTGAAATCTGCAGCCTAGTATTTCACGTGAGAAAAATCACCTGAACATCCTTAGCAATAAGAAATATTATTGTGAAGCTTAAATTTTAAAGCCCTGTTGCATTATATCAGAAATTTGGGTTCCATACATCAGCATCCGGTAAGTTCATCAATTCGTAGGAAATCGTAACAAATATCAAGTATGAATCAATTCTACGCATGTGCAGGAGTTTCAAGGGAGCCGGACGGACAAAGAAGACGTTTAAAATAGAAGAAAAAGAAGAAAACTCGGAATTATTTCCAGTTTCTTCGAGCATCACGCCACACTTATGTGTGGCGTGATGCACCTCAAGCGATCGTTATTGCAATCTCGCCTTTATTTTATAAACAGTATCTCGCCCTGACATTCTGGTTACTGCGATCCTAAAACCGGTTATTTTTCTCATGTAACATCCTTACGTGACCTTCATAAACGAACACGTTTTACTCACCACACTTCAAGCGGTGTGGTTTGAAGGAAGACGTAGTTAGTGACTAGAGTAGAAAAAGTATGTTGCGGTGGTTTGGTCATCTGGAAAGGTCGAATGAAAGCAGATTGACGAAGCAAATCTAAAGAGAGAATGTGTGTGGTGAATAGGTCGGCTAGGATCCCTCTAGAAATTCTATGTTGACCAAATTGGTGGAATATTAAAAGAGCGAAAGAGCACTCGAAACCGACGAGCTTGCATGAAAATTGATGGATGTCAGTGAAGCAAGAGTGACGTGTAAAGATCGTACCATGTGGAAATCTGTACATTTAACAGTCTCTGCCTACTCCTCTAGGAAATAGAAATAAGTTTGTACTATTATTATTGAACAATTGCAACAGACCGATGGTTTTATCAGAATTATTTACGAAGAACTAACATGTGAGATCTTTATAAATGCAACAAAAGCCAAAATAATCATTTTAGAACTTTTGTTTTTCTGTTTGTTCGTTTGTTTGTGAATGACGCAAAAACTGAATACGGTTTTCACAGATGTGTTGCTGAAGGGTTAACTTGTGAAATAGGACGTGTTTCATCTGGATACATCGCCCAGAAACCGAGTTATATGCAAAACTCTTTTAACTAGAGACTGTGACCGAATATGAAAATTGTTTTCAACTTTCTGTCATCATTTTAATAATTATTGTTCTCTTATTATCACACATTTAAAGATCGAGATCAGAATCAGTTTCGAGATATTCGATACCATTATATAGGATATAGGAATTCGTTCTACGTTCACGCGGGCGGAGCTGTGGGCCAAAACTAGCGATATATAAATAACGGAGGCCTGTATCGTGACGTAACGTCCTCGGAGTGACGCGCACAACTCTCCTTCGTCCGTCCGTCCATTGTGGCGGCCGGGCGGCGCCCGCGGCCGGCCGAATACCGCGCGCCCATTCACACGGCCGATAGTTTACTCACCGATCGTCCATAAAATTTATAGAACATTTTTCAAGTCTATAATAGATAGAAATTTTCTCATGTTCCCTCATAATGCACGATGACGTGGATCGATGGGTTTTGGCTTGATGTTGAAACACTAACTTACTAAGGTCTTGATTTATCGTCAGGATATCTTAAAGCGAACGACGCTTTAAATAATATCACAGTAAATAGAGAATTAATATTAAATTAACTGGTGATGGTTACCCCAATGGTGGTAACCTATAAAAGAGTGTCCTTAAAAAATATTTTTATTGATCTCGTTAGATGACATAATTTTCATCAAAATCAAAATTCTCCATAACATATGTGGTTTGAAACATATTCGAAATGCCTTTATTAGCTTTATTCTCGCCAAAATTAGAGAGAAATAAAATAATATTTTACAAAAGGTATTTATTTATTCTGAATGTTCATGCCATTGATAATAATTTTAAAAACCTGTTTCCTTACCTTCCTACCTTCCTTAGATCCTCTATAACCACTATAGCCGAATCAAACTAGTTGAACTGTCCAGTCCTATTCTTCTTTGTGAAAAATGTAACATATAACAACCACTTAGCTTAAAGCCAACCAACGGTCTCGTGGTATTTGTTTTGCGGCTTCAACATACTTGAAGCCGCTTGAAGTGCTAAAGCTATTATCATCACTTAAAAGTAGGTGTTTATTGCTTACAACAAACTGACTTCTCTATTATTAGTGTGCATAAAATAGCGTGAGCATTTCAGTTGTAATGTATAAGCTTCGTAAAATGTTAATTCAAGTTTCAGAAAGTTGAATTTCAAACAAATTTCAAATGCGCTTTTACTTATGTTGCACAGTTAAAAGCAAAACGACTTCATTCCCTACTAGCATTATTGCGTTATGAACGAATAACTGATATTACTGTAACTATTTCGATGATAAGTGAACTAGTCTTCGTTGAAATATGAGAAAAGAAGTCAATTTTGCATAGTGCAGCAAAAGTTTGATTAATAAATTTCGTAACTTACGTATACAAAGTCAAGTCTATTGATACTTTAATTAAAATGGCTCGATTCGGTGTTTTTATGGGACACAGGGAGCGTAGATATGCAATTAACCTATTTGGAACAGGATTTACGCTTTATCGCATCGTTAGCCAGAGTTACAAATCTACGGCTTTCCTGGGTAGTTTTAAATACGCCCCTACAAAGATCTGAAACAATATACCACCTTCTTATCGCAAAATATTAACTATAAGTACCTTCCACAAAACTTAAGTGGCAAATAGAAGACGTCGGCAATAATTCGTCATTGTTATCGTTTGCAATGTTATTTAATATGTTACGTTCACTAAATGGCGCTAATCGACAAGCGCTTAGAAAAATATCCCCATAAAAATAAACCTTTTCCCAAACACAACGATCTTCA
>BGZK01003349.1:0-26831 GCA_005406025.1 Eumeta japonica
CCTATCTATAGACGTTCTGCAAGACTATCGATATGCGCTTCAAATGCGTTGAAATTGCACGCTGCATTTTCTTTAAGTATATGTCATATATTTAATTTCGTTCAATTGTAAGATTCATATCGTATTTTAAATTATTCGACATAATTATTAACTAAGCAGTCGAAAATTATGAGGAAATTGTAACAGTCAACTTAATGTCGAAATATTAAGTTATGTATTATTTCATTGTAAGTCCAAAAGTACAATCGGTCTAAAAATAATACATGTATAATTGCGTTATGCTCGTTAACAATTATAAATGACGAAGTATATATAGTTGTTCTTTGGAGCGATAATTCATTATATTAAATATTTATAGTTACTATGAAATAAAGTATATAATATATGTACAACATAGTCTTAGTGAAACTTTAGCCGACCATCGAGGCTTTATGGGTGAACTTAGCATAGTTATGTCTTGATCTACTTCTAAAATACCTGTATTCAAATTGTACTCTTGAAGTACTTAAACAATAAAGTGTTTCAAAATATTAGATTTGTCTTGAAAGTGACACATATATTAAGCATACATATTAAGTCCGGAGTCCGGTCCTTGGTTACTTCGCCCGTTCGTTTTATATCACAAGATAACTTTACCCTTCACCTTAATCTAATCTATCGGTTTAAGAATCCCTTGCGCGTTTAGAATTAAAATCGTATTATTTTTTCTGACAAATCGTTCGCTTTATTTATTTCAAAATATTGAAATTACTAAATTCAACATTAATCGTATAGGATTGATTAGGGGACAATAATTCAATGGATTTCACGATCGCAGTCTTTGTTTAATCGAGTGTCGAGGATAAGGTCGTGATTTAGATGCGAATTTGACTTGCTAATTAAGATTTCGCACGTCTCCCACAATGGCAGCCGGGTTCAAAGGCCGTACGCGGAGGTCGTGGCATCGAGTTTCTCTCTAACAGTGCAATGAAATAGGGACAGTTATTATTTGTAACTTGAAAGGCTTAAAAGTTGTTATGAATCTCAAATAAATATTATTTTTTTATCATATACAGAATACACAGGTAGTATGGAACATTTTAATGTTAAACAATATAATAATTCCTCGTTGATAGAGAATTGAACAGGATTACTCTTGGTTATTAGTAATGACACACACGAGAAGAGATATAATGTTCTGATATTGTTTTTAATTTCGATTATCGAATAATATTATCAAGTATATGTACGTAATCGCGTTGAATATTCAAATTAAAATGTGACATTTTTGACAATGCCGAGACATTTCAAGGGCTTACAAGTATTGACTTTTCCATCTACGAAATACGTATAAGATACGATGATGCTATTATATATTATAACAGCTAGTGTAAAATTAACAATAATCGTTCTATTTTATGCTTTAAATTTTCTAGGAGCACACCAATTTATTATCTTACCGCCGGTGTAGTGTATATTTATGTAGGTACGCACGTACTATTATCGAAACATCTAGACTGTCTGAAAAGAGCTATTTACTCTGGGAAAGCTCGTGCTCGTGTCGAGGGCTCGTAGAGCGTCGGTCGTCGCGCTGGAGAGAGTCCCGAGGTCGCCTTCCTCGAGCTTTACATAAGCGCAGCTGGCAGCTTACTGTTCTTTTAAATACTTACATAGACAGTAAGTACCGTTCGTTAAAGTGCTGTTACGATTAATTTATTTTTTACTCTATACACGTGGATCATACTTGCATACGCTTTTGTTTTTTTTGACGTGACAACGTCTTAAATTAGGTTGCGGCTGGGAGTCACTTATGAAAAAGTGTAACGCTCGGTAACGTAACGATGAGTCACCGAACGAGAGAGAGGCCCGCCGTCTGCGTCTCTCTCCCACTCAACTATGATCGGTCTGCCGCGCGCAGCACTAGAGAATTAGTGCATAGCTTTGCAAATGTATTGCAAGTTATTGTATGTATATTTGTATATAAATACGTATGTATGTGTAAAGGTAAAAATAAAATTTTGTTAATATGAAATTCAGTGCGAGATTCTTTGTATAAATTAATGTTTTAAATATAATTCTTTGTATAAATAAATGTTTTAAATTGTTACTATTATTTCATCCTTCTTCCTACTATACGAATGAATATTCACATTAAAATGATTTTACCATTCAAAGTCGTTGTCACGTAAAACTTTCGCCCGTATACCGACTTTACAGGCAACCAAATTTTTTGATTATGAGAGTTATTTTCAAAGTTCTTAGTCAATGTTGTTGTCAGTTTATTTGTGAGTTTGTTTATTTTCATTTTATATTACGTGAAGTATTAGCAAAAAATAGCATTACTCCTTTTCAGTGGTTTAGTTATAATAGACATAGAACTCCAAGTGAGTGGATTCTTAATATCTATTTACATTTAAAATATACCTTAAGAATTTTGGCGTGAATAAAATTTATTTTTCTACTTTGCTCGCACTTCTGATTCTTGCCCCGGTCCTTGGTTTTGATTTCGAACTCTGTGTGCAATCACGATGTGACCCCCAATTTGACCTTAACCATGATCAAAGTTCGACCTCAAGTTCAACCTCAACCACGATCTCGTTCTCAGTTTTGGTTCGCATCACGATTTTGACTCCGATTCTGCTCTAAATTCCGATTTCATTCTAATTTTGTATATATGGTCAGGGAGAAAGGTTTTTCGTATATTATATACAAAGTGAAGATATTTTTTTACCATATTTTATTTACATTTAATTATAATGTGTATGCCATTTTGTTCAACAACTTGTTGCCATTTTGTAGGTAGTGACACAATACCATTGCTGTATAAATTTTGGAACTTCTGATCAAAAAGTTGCAACAAGTAGTTATGACAGTCTTCTCTGAATGTTAACCTAACACTACCTAAAGAATTCTGAAGAGACCAAAACAGGTAAACGTCTAAGGGTGAAAGGTCAGGCCGATATGTATCCAACATTAACACTTGCCAACAAAACTCTCAATTATTTGTTGAATGGCTAGATGTGTGTGGTCTGGGGTTGTCATGGCGAAAATCCAGACCCTTTTTGATGATCAATTCCGGTCATTTTTTCTCTATTTCTTGCTTGAGTCTCATCAGCTGTTGGCAATAGAGAAACGAAATCATGGTTTGGCCCAGCGGTAAAAGCTCTTAATGAATAATGCCCTTCCAATCCCACCATACACATTTAATCCCAGTATCGTGATGATCTATGGAGCTTGCTTGCCTTTTGATCATGATTTTTTCGCATGTTCTTGTCGTAGGCAATCCATTATTCATCACCAGTGATCAATCTTTTCAAAAACGCTTCGATTACATTACGTTTTAATAGAGAATCACAAATGAGTGCACGATTAACTAAATTTCTTTCAGTGAGCTCGCGTGCGACCCAAGTATCGAACATTTCTGTATATTCAGTTTTTGTTAAATGGGTTTAAACTGTTTTGTGGTCAATCCCCAACTCTTCAGCTATGTCATAATTTACTAATATGTCGATCTTGCTCTAATTTTTTCAAAATGTGATCGACTTATCCGTAAGAGGTCGACCAGAGCGAGTTTCATCTTTGGCATTCGTTCATCAAAATTACCGGACTGAAAACACTTAACCATTTTGTGATACTCTTACCGACACTGCATTAGGTCCAAAAACATCACATTTTTTTTTGCGACTTGTATCCTGTTTTTTCCTTTTTTGTAATAAAAGTTTAAAATATATCGAATTTCTACGTTAGATTTACTGAACTTGGTGGACAGAAAAGCAATAAAAAAATGGTATGATATAGTTTTTACGTTTTATTTTTAATTTTTTTTAATGTCATCCATTATATGGTAACAAAATAGTCACATACAAACTGCACAACCAAAAAGATTTTTACTACAATTTTTTTCATATAAAATATGAACCCGACCTAATATTTATTACATTTATATTTGAAATCGTTTTGATTATCACAATAAAATTAAAATTAAATAAGGTTGATGCTAATTTTATTAACCGTGTGCTATTTTTTTAGCAATGCCCTATTTTTGAAAGAAGCGCTCTGAACAAAAATATAGAGATATTTCACTTACTTATTGACTAATCAAACGTGCATATGATAAACTTAACAACATGCTTCATGTGTAAACAGAATATTAAAAATCACAAACGTGCACTTTAATTTAGTGCGTCTGGTCTGACGATGGTATATGCAAAACGTGATGGTGTGGTTATACAGCGACTAGACACCTCAAGTGACGCGTGATCGATAATGCAACGCAGGGCCGTCGGGCATTCCCTTTTTGCCCTTTAGTTGCTAGTGCACCGCCCGTTATGCTTGTAATAGTGTCTGCTTGTGTTAGTAACGAAGCTTTATTTTTTCTTGATTAAATATAATTAGACTATTCCTCTTTCTCTGGTATTGGTATAAATAAAAATATATATCTATTAGCATATTGTATTATAATTATTGTTTGTGTCATTAGTATCTGTTTCTGAATCTCCTTTTTTTATTATTTAAATAGTACTATACCATGCTTTTTTTTGTACGCTTCCTATTAGAATACATTTAATTTTCATCTATTAACATCCTAGTCGCAAAGTCGGTCGAAACAGAAAGAGAACATTAGCCCTTTGAGTTCACGTAGCTAACGAAATTACTAGAATAACTTGTTGACCGTTAGATAACAAGGGTTGTGTGTGTATTTATACGCCCGTATTTATATGCAGTGTACGGCGTATAAATCTCGTAGGAAAGAGGCGCCGGTTGACGGCGCGGCGTATAATCCATCCCTCTCGCGCTCGCGGCGCCCTCTGCCCGTATATTGATCGCCGTCTCGACTTGTTGATCGCGCCCCGAAAGCCTACCTTACACCCCCCGACCGAACGTAGCGGTATTTGTACTCGTAAAATTTAGTTGTCCGCTTTAATTATCTCTTGTTATCCAACGTGAAACTTTTAAATCCGTGGAGGATGAATGCATATCAAAAATAATGGATATATTTTTTTAAAATCATTTGCATACTTTATTCGATATTTAAAGCGTGTCCTTCATCTAGATAGTGTTAGAATTACAAGCGTCGAGAAAAATTTCAATCAAAACATCGTAATATAATATTGCGTTATAAAATTTTATGGTTTTGAATTATTTATTAGGTAAGCATAAGAATTTACAATTGAAAAATCTTAGATAAGCGTTACTTCTACAAGACTGTAAGTGCTGTAGTAGTAAAGATTCCGAATAAATTGTTGCTATGCTGCATGAGAAATTCAATCAATAAATAATGTCTAAGCAAAAAATTGCTAGGTGATTGATATCTCGACAGACTCGTCGTCCTTGCATTTGCGTTTTCGACCATACTCCGCATTGTATTAACATGTTATTATTAATGTTGTAATCAAATTAGGTAAGTCGTATCATTTTATTATAATTGCCCCATAATTTATGTTCACACATTGTACGGTACACTATATAACTATGAATCATAGAGCATTGTATTAGCCGTCAGCATATTCTGTTTACGTCATCTGAGAACACATAAAGACTTTGCTCGGACTTTAATAGATTGTTTTCAATAAATTGCTCAAAGATAGATATTATTTTGCGTCACACAACAACACCTCGGACTTATTAATCTGGAAAAAAAAGTATCCATATATATATATCTTAATCCATTGTACGCGTCAATATTTATTTTATCGAACGTATTTCGAAATCGGCACGAGAGCGAACGACGTGCGTTCGCAATCAATCTGCCGTGGATAATTCTTAATTACAACACTTGTAACCGTTATCGCGGTCGCGAGATAAGCGATTGACGCAAAAGACTAAAACACACGATTTCTTACAGCCGGCTCATTGCCTCAAGGACCGCTGCCCGCTTTCGGATCACGCCGAATCGATAGCCCGATGAAAAATAGAACCGTCTGTTGACGTCAGTAATATCATATCTAAATCTACGCCTACGATAAGTTATCTGCCGGAGCTGATCTGTATTTCAGTCACCGGCTCGTTACGACGATCCGAGTTATATTTACGGATCCGTGCGAAAATACACGAGAAAGGTCCACTGTCATTGTTATTGAACGAGTCGATGTTTTAAAATTACCATTTTTATTAATTTGGTCTAACTTAATACTAAATCAATGATATCGTTTTGGATTATCAAAATTTTGCGATGTAATAAATGAAGAGTATCTGTTATTACATTTTCGTAGAGACTTTCACCTAAAACATGAAGTCCTAATGCCATGACTGTCTGATCCCATGTATTGGGCATCCAGCTCGTTATCCCTTCGCGTATTGAACTTTGTTGATAGTAAGTAATTGCAAAACACATTGAATCGGTTATATTATTGTAAAATGTAATTCGGTCACTCAAAAGGATATTATGCGTTTTATTTCTATGTCGGAAAAAAAAACATATTTTTAAAAGTGAATACTGCCACCAAAGTGTGTATTAACATTTCACACTTTTGCGTGATGTTAATTCTGTTAATGCGGTGGACATGACTTGAATGGTTCTCAGTCAAGTCACGATGAATGGCTCGCCTGACTCGCTGGTTATGTCAATCCTTGACATGAATTACGAAGTTAACACTTTACGTTTAGTACTCGCATGCGGAGAGTTATTCAAGAGATTTACTTGACTCTACACAGGTACGTTTGAATGCTTAAACTACAACTTAAGAATATAATATTATAAAATAAAGAGAGCCTGAGCAAACTTAAAATGTATGTTATAATCCCTTCGAGTTGGATAATGCTTCATAGACTCTAATAATTAATTGGCAACAAATTTAAAAGATTATTTTTCATATGTTCTTGTATAGTCAGTTATGCTATAGTAGCTGTTCCAAGTCGTGTCAACTTATTTTAACTACTGGCAAGGGCGTCGACACTATTATTTTCGGGTCGGGTTCTTCCCAATAGGTAAAACCAGGGCTGTGCGTACACCCCTTGCACCTCCCTTACGGCGCCCCTGACTGCTAGCTTTTGCCCGCGTTCGCTTGAATGACTTTCTTCATCTTTTATATCGGCCGATCACGCTGTCAATTACGATTCTGATTTCGATCGAATCTTTCCAGAGGAACGTATACTCTAAGGCCGAAAACAACGCAGTACAAATTTATATGTATAGACGTAAATTTACTACAATGACTGGGACATGTATAACTAAAATGTACGCGTTACTTCTGACGTCGTCCATGTTATAAATTCCATGATTCATATTTATTCCAATTACTTTGCTTTTGTATCGCATTTAATTACAACTATTCGTGAACAATCCGCCATTCACGCAGTCACTTGACACAGATGTGTCCAAAGGCACGCGTCCAAAATCTCTCATTTCCATTTCGGATCTACCTAAAGTACAAAACACGCTTCACAGAATATACGTATTTTAGAGAAACAATGGGAAAAATATGCAATTTATATAGGTATACATATATATTTTTAAGCTATTGCATAGCTTCTATCGCGGGCTTGAGCGTGGAGACCGAATCCAGAAATTCCGTAACGAAAATAACCTAATACCGACTCCGACCGGTACAGCGGTGATACTTTTTACTTTTGCCATCTATCGATGAATAGCAGAAGTTTTAATGACTTGAAATATCACGCTTGTCTCTTTAGTTCAGCAACTCGCCTCTAGGTGGCATTGGTTGTATCGGCGTTACTGTGTGCGTAATCCCCTCTTCGCCCGCAATCTGGTGACTCACGCACTGCTGCTTAAAGTTTCGGCGTTAGGGCACTTCCTCAAAAAAACTGCATAAATAAAATAAATAAATAATTATGATTGCATAAGTTGATAAAAATACTATGCAATAGCTTGATCCCCAGAGTGCCACGACGTTTTTTTTTCTTCAATGTGTGATATGAAGTATGAAATATATAGTATAAAATGGAAATCTTATATAAAAAGAATGTATTTTCACCGAATTACACACGTAATAATATTCGTGTAAAGTTTTCGTGTGTTATGCAAAGTTACGAAACAAAGAAATACTTTGTCGCGATATCTACAATAATAAAATTTTATGCTTTTGACGTATACACGACCCTATAAAATTATAGCCTTTAAATTAAATAGGTTTTTGTGATATGCTGACATTTCAAGCACGCAGAGTAGATTTCGAAGTCGGATAAAGGAACATTGAAAATAAACACCATTTGCACGGCATTTCTAATTCGGTTATCGGGTTTCAAATGCGTGAACAATCGGAACAGTGACTATTTTAGGTGTACGGAACCCATTGTTTTTTACTTTAGTGAAGATTTTTGCTCTATTGGCAGTTGTATCGATAGTAACTTTAACCGATTTAGATTGTAGTTCTTTATATTCCCCGAAAAATGGAGAATATGAAGAACTACAACAATAGCACATACGTTGGTTTTCAATTTCTTGAAAATATCTTCTTATGATATCTGCAATTATTTCGTATACAGTACAATTTTCTTGTTTTCTATGGTAAATCAAATCTTAATTTTACATTTTTGTGCATCAAAAATGTTTTTAATCCGATTGAAATTCTATTTCTTTCCTTGAAATGTGTTTTTTTATTTAAGAATAATTTTGAAGATACAGAACTAAAAACTAGACGTTTGCTCGTCATCATGAACCGTGGTTTCAACAGGCAAAGCTACGGTGATTTAGCGTTATTTTATTTTCATGGACGATGACTTCCACCAGCTGTTCCGAAAAGGTTTTCGACGTAATCTGAATTACCTCTGAGTAATTTTACAAAAATCACATTGTATTTTATCTTCTTTGTTATTGACAGTTTCAAGATCTGTATAGATAATTTAGCTGTAAGGTAATCTGTTTTGTACAGACAGTCCTAAAGATATCGCCATCTTATCATGGTGGGCGTGTGGGCATTTACAATTTATTTCGGACTTGGCACATACTAAATTCTTTTTTGATTGGTGACTTTTAATTAATTGTACAGCTGGAATTTTGTATCAACTTTCATTTACGTTATGAAGGACGGACGAATCAATATATGAATGTCAAAAATGAACGGACATGGAAAAAATGCATAAAACAATACATTTTCTCTTATGTGCTATAACATGGTATTACATTACTGAATTTGATAGTATGATTTAAATGAACGACAAACGATAGAAAAACTTTGGCTTCATTTAATCAATTGCGTTCGCTATTACCACTTACTAATATATTGCAAAAACTTCTAGCTCTGCCTTCGCTACGTAAACCAGATAGTATATTTATTATTCACATTTATTATGTTGTTTGATAATTTTTTTACTGAAACTTCATGTAATTCGATGCATATTCGTTTAATGATTTCCAAAATAAAAAATGTGTGTTTGTATTTTAGTTAGAGATAACATCAGTAACGATATCGAGGTTAAATGAGTGCTACCACCCACCTTGAACACCTTCAAATCTAAAGTATGTTAAACACTTGGTTCCAGCTGATGTTTTGTCAGTCATCTAGTCAAGTAAATATCCTTGTGGACAGGTTAGACATTTGCCTTCCACTCTCTTTCCAATAATTCCCACGAGGCCTACATGATGGAGGTAGTCCACACAACTTCACAGTTAAGACAAACTGTTCTCCTTGGTTCCTGTTGGAGCACATGTGTGTTGACGTGTGATGAATGTGGAACGATAATAATTTTTTTTGTGAATCTCCAACGAAATGAATGTTTTGTGTTTTTATGTAACTCCTTTGTAGTTCAATGATAGTGTCTATCTATATGCTGAAATGAGGCTATACGTTATTGGAAATTCTAATCTCACAGAGAAATACCTTCAGAAATATTCTCAATATTTTTTTCACATAACGAGAAAAGGCATAAACACAAAGTCTGTCCTGTATTTTAATAAAATTGAGCAAATACGCCTACAGTTTCAATGCGTTCCAACATTCTCGTCTTATAGATCAGTTATTTCTGGTATTTCCAGTATTACGTAACTGTTGGTGAACATATCGGCTGCAGCTATATGTATTGCACAAAACGATAAGCTTATTAAATAACTAATATCTTTATGATTTATAAACTTACTTACTGTTAATGTTTAAAGTTTATGCTTATCTGCACACGAGATTACTGATTTTAATGTACTTAACATAAAAAAAATTACAACTAATCTCACAAAAATATCTCGTTTTTCTTTGTAGTCACCTTTATTCGGAGCCATTTTGATCTAGAAATCGGAATCCCGCCGTAATAATTATAGTAGTGATGTTTCGAGCAGGTCTCGTGAAACAAAATCAAATTTCAAATAACGAAGGTCTTTAAGGGATCAAAGCAGTTTTCCAATGCTTTCCAGTGGAGGTGTTAAATTAAAGATGAAATTACTTTATGTAAATTTTATTTATACAAAATCATCGAAACCAATTTGGTTCTGAAATTTTGTTACTTGCTCATTTGCTTACATATTATGCATGTTAAATCCTTGTAGATATAAATTCACGTGGCGGGTTTTATTAAAAATCAAATAGCTAAATAGAACCATAGTACGAAACAACAGAAGAACGAATCCGTTTGCGCTTGGTGCATTTTAGTTCAACAAAAGCCGACGGTTATGATTTATGAATATCGTATGGATTGTTAACTGGGTTTCTTTATCATTGTGTTACCGCAATAGCATATGCGGTATGCCGGAAAATAATACAGATTTAAGCAACTACTCGTCTGTTTACAAATCGTCCTGAGATTTAACAGAAATCAAATCATTCACTTTCAGTGTCGTCGTCGTAGACGAGTACAGTACAAAGAACGAAACTTTGCCGTTCTAAATTGCCTGTGAATGATGTAATGCGCAGGTTTAACACTCCTCGACCCGTCCTTCTCCTCGCGTTTGTATTTTACGTCATTGGTGACGCTTTCGTGACCAACTTCACAGCGGTGGAGTTTTATAATAATAATACAATCAACAAAGAGTGCTTTGTACGTAAGTATCAATCTTTATCTATAAAAAATTACTGAGTTTGCAACAGAGCACGTATAATTTTCTCCGCATGCACATGAGAATTTATTTTATTTGTTGACTCGCGTCGAAATCTATGCCGATCAGAATTTCGATCGTTTTATGTGATCCAATTACTACTTGAAGTTTCTAGATCTAATTGATATGGTCGATAGTCAGGACATGATACCTTGATCATCATCTGTTCCTAGTAGATCTAGTTCGTCATCATCTAATATTTTTCCGCATATTTCACAATCGTAAAGCAAATGTGAGATATGTCGGAAAAATAGACCATTTGAATTCGAACTCCACGCGTTTAATGACGGCCGAGATTTATTTCGTACTATTGCTGTCATAGCTACATCCCTAAATTTTAAGATTCACGGATGTAAAACTTGCCCAACGAAACTGTACGAAGTACTGTTTGAACACAAAGTAAAAGTTTTTGAATATGATAGTAGCTGAGATTGCAAAAGCGCTGTTATGATTGTCGCCGGACTTTCGGTTTGGAGGATTTACGAACTCTGTGGTTGCCAAATCTGAACATTTGAGCTTCAATTCAAAGTTTGTAGGTGTAGTTTTAGTCTTATTTGTAAAGGTAATTCAATTATTTTTCTTATTCCTTCGCAGTTTTTGTTGTCCGTGGTTAAAACTATAAAAATTATTTGTTCTTACGTAACCGTTGTTTGAAATATTTTACCGATAAAAAGTGTTTGTTAATAAAATATCTTTATCTTTTTTAAGTAATTCGTCGCAACCATTTAACGAAAACTTTCATTTAATGTTGTATTCTACAAAATTGTATAGTGTGGTAAGTTACCATAACAATAAATTAAACATAAGATGGAGGCTACTATAGTACCATGGTGGCTACAATGAAACAAAACTCATTAAAATCCGCAAAACGGGATACCAAGCTATATAGATTTCAATGCAAATATAGATAAAATTAAAATTACTTCATACATTAGGATGGTGCCAAAAGAAGTTATTATGTTGTTGTTACAGAAAAAATATGAATACAAATCTAATGTATTCATATTTTATATAATATGAATACATGAGAGTGTTTGAATACGAAAATTGAATTCAGATAAAACGTTTCGGAAACGTTGAACACATTAAATTATTCATATTGAGTATTCGACACGGTCCGTGTCTTCCAAAATGTATTTGTCCTATAATTTAAAAATTTATATCTCTGCAAAAAAAAATGGATGTATACAAACTTAAAATTAAAAAAAAAAGATGATTGCGAAATCTCCCTTGTTTACCTTACCATTCTTTTTAGTTTTCCTTTTCCCTCGTCGGGGTTTTAATTTTATTTAACTTTAAATTGTGGAATTCCTTGCCATCGGGACCATTCGCCACCAAGAGGAGTGAATTGAGTTATTCTAAACTGCATCGACTCTCGGCATTGACCCACTTTTGCCGACTGTACTCGAAACGAAAGGACGGTTCATACATACATACAAATACAATCGTTTTGTATGAAATTGCTTTTGTCTACTGCATACCATTTACGACGATTTCGGTGTTGTCTAAACTGCTCCATAAAGATCTGTTTGTAATCTGTAAATCTGGGCATAATATAAAAAAAATAGAAGGAAGTCGTATATTTTGATAGTATCGAGAATAGTGAAATATCGTCAAAGATGCTTTTTGACCAAAAGAATATTCACCGGAGACAAGTGGATCTATTAGTCATCAGGTATTTGAATTAGCAATTATAACAAAACCCATTGAATTCTTACAGAATCAGAGGAATGGAATTCGTGAGGAATCGACGGAATTCTTCAAATGTTAGAGGAGGCGGTATAGTAGTTTCCTCATTTCCTCTAGTACAACTGATGCATTTGGCGTCGGAAAACACTACTGGTGAACTTAAGCAACATATATTCACCCAATCGTACGTTCTCCTACTTTCTGGTAGCCTGGAGGAAAATCGAAATCTGATCTGGTCGGCCAGATCTTGATATCTGACCTTGCGGCAACGAACGCTCCAAACTCGTGTGAGGACAACTTTATCACCCAACATCCCTGAAACATGAATCCACGGGCTTAATGATTATTAACTTTGTCAACAAGTGTATCAAATCTAGTAATGCACATCAAGCTGATGCTAGGTTAATAGCGAACTCATAGAAATCAGCATCGATTTCAATATCAAATTTGATATGCAGAAGACTTTTGTGTGCAGCGTAAAGTAACTGAACAAATATACATACTCTTGCTTCTTAACGTTTCGAATTTCTTTATGTATTTTATTTAATAATTTATTGTAAAATTATAAAAAAATCAGATAACGTAAAATAAAATCAGATAACCTTATCGACAGCCTGACGAGTGTTAGTCTGAGGGTGATTACACTCTAACTATAAATGTAGAGACATCGGATCGGAATTGTTTTTCTGTTATATCTATATAAAAAAAAATGACTGATCAATTATACATATTTTTACAGTTCCTTTAAAGCGTGAGTTAAAACTTGACTAATTCTGATGCTTAATTACTTAATTATTGAAAAATGTTAAGTAATATGACCTTTTCAAAAATAGTAAATACTGACCTAAAAGCCTATTAAAATAATTAGTAGTTTTTTGGAATTGATGCCAGCCAAAGCAAGGCAAACAAGGAAAATTGTCCTAATGAAAGCGATGAACGTTAATGAGAGATAATCAAACTCAAACACCTACATCTATGAACATGTATACAAAACGTGAGAATTGAACCAAAGGATGTTAAATTAAAAAGTAATACAAACGCGTCTGCTCCATCTTTAGAGGGTATCGATTCTAAAACTAGTACTTAATTATTTTAGTAGGTTTCTGAAGTCGCTTCTTCATATTTGTTATTTAATTATTTTCATCATGCTTATCGTTATTCCCTGAAATCCTTTCTTGTATAAAACGGCATCTTTGCATGTTTAACCGTTGTTGGCACACCTAAGCAAAATATGTCAAATTTGTCTTTTCATAAGAACACATTGGAAACCACCAGATAAATCTTTATCTTTAGATGGAATTATATTGAGAGCTTTGTTGTAATTTTGAATAATTGTTAGCGTCAGATATTTATCGTTCTACCTAGGAACACATCGGTACCCACAATCTATTTCCCATTGCAATTAAGGAATTTGGATTTATGATTCCACACTGGCGTGTACTCATTGTGACTATACTGATTGTAAGGCCGACTAGCTAGCTCCTAATACAAACATTTGTGGCAAATAAAAATTAATGTTAATTACTTACTTATTAAGTATTTATATTATACTTTGTTGAATATGTAATTGGACCGTATTCCACTTTGAAACAGTTCTAAAACCCTTAATTCACATCGCTCTTAATTATTTTATTAAGGGTCCAAGCGCATGTTTTTTTCTTAGATAAATGGTCTCGTTGTCTATGAATATTTTGTTAATATACGTCGATATTCGAATGAACGTCACCGCAAGGTTTTCACGATAATGACCGTTAATCATTCTAAACACTCGCTGCATTTGTCACGAGTAATTTTCCGCCGCAAATCGAGGCAGCGTCGTGATTGCTTGCGGGACAATCACCACAATTGGTTCAATCAGCGGGAGACGCGAGTGACGACGTCTGACGTCAGTGCCGCTTCGCCGCGCCAACCTGGGGCAACTTTTACCACGGTGACGTTCGTCGCAAATTTATTACGTGCGGTCGTCTTAAGCCCACTGTGCCGCAGTTTATTCTCACGACGGACCGCACTGACCACGTCTATGTACATTTTTCGCGATTGCATCCTAAAATCGCCGGACTCTCATTTTGTCTTAGAGCGGTCGAAATGAAAAATATGTTAAAGGTTACACATTGTTAATCCCCATAACTGCCCTTACGATTCTATTGAGAATGTTGTTGGAAACTGGAAAAAGATCTTACATATTAAGTAAGATTATTTTCTATACTAAATAATAGCCACAAGAAAGTTAACAAAAACAATTTAAGAATAAAAAATACCGGACGCGAATATGTCACGTATCCTGAGTGCTGTAGAAAATTAATTATTTAATTTTAAATATTTGATCCATCAAAAGTTTCGATGAGTTTTGTTTATTTTCGATACCGACACTGACAAGAAACATTCCAAGAACCTGAAATTTTGCTTTTTTCGACAAATTTTTCGAACTTTCTAAAAAATTTTTGTAAAGCTTAAGTTTTTATAGCGGAAAGTTAAAAAGTGTTGTCTCATGTACAGATGTAACTCAAGGTGCATGTTTATTCCAATTGCAAGAGTAAGTTTGTAGTCGAAAAAAATAAACAATTACGTCATCTACAAATGAACAATTTTCAGTTTTCATTTCTTCATTTGTACCATGATACTTTTTCTTGTCAATTTTCACGATTCCAGGTCAAGAGATATATACCCTATAGGTTTCGATTTAATCGCGAGTTTCATAATATAATGCATAAATGGTCGTATTTTGGTCCTATTTTTTAGTTGTATATACATGTTGACACAGACTTTACATTTTTATAGCTCCATGAGACCACAGATTTATTGTATTTGATATAAATATCAACTTGATACCTCCACGCGTTCCTGAGAAAAAGGGCCTTGACAGACAGACGGATAGACGCTCAACGAAGTGATCTTGTAAGGGTTCCTTTTCTTTAGATGTATGGAATCCTAAAAATTGAAGTTGACATTATTACTTTTGTCAATAAATGTGACAAGTTCGATCATCACAATAACAAGTTGAATTGATGAAATACACGGAAAGCGGGTTTTCATGGCAGTTGAGAGTAGAAATTACTGGAACTCGATATAGATTTAAATGAAACGGATACGTTGGGATAGAATATACAATGATAAGAAGAATAAAATACACAATGCATTAACGTGTATTTTATTCTTTAACGAAGGCCTTTGATGGTCAGTGGCTTGATGTTCATCACTACAGCGCTATTGTGTAAATGTCCACACGGTCAGTGTAAATTTACGAAGTTATTTGCAGCGTCTGTGGCTTCAGTGCGTTTTGTCAAAGTTCTATAGACTTAAAATTTCTTACATTACTTTTCAACGCTGTTATACATATATATGTATTGTTATTAAAATATTATAATAATTTTATAAATAGCATATTTATCAGTGACACAGTTGCAAAAACAAGATACTAAAAATAATAAATAAAACTACGTAATAAAATATGGATCAATTTATAGGTAATTTTTGGTAATGTGCCAATTCTCATACGAGCATTTAGGAGACTGAAATGAGAGGTGAGCGTATGAATAGACATCGACAACTGTTACGCCATTCTCGATAAATCGACAACACGGCCATCAGCAACCAATATTATTATCATAGCCAATAAGGACCGTCATAACTTCAACACGATGCTAGTTGTATCTGATTACCCATCATGGCTGTCATTAAGATAAGATGTAATGATGTAATGTAATATACCCCTTTCAGTAAAAAATAATCATGCTAAATAAAATATGGTTAAATGCTTTATTTTAATGTAAAAGCATTAATCGCGTATGGCGTGTGCGTATAAAGATTCCAAATTATTTATTACTTAGACGTGGACATGTAACGCAATATTGTTTAAACGGATCTCGATAATAATCAATTTCGTTGATAAACATCTCTCGCTTTCTAGATATTGTATTGGATAGTGTGTGATTCGTCACGCCAGCAATCAAATGACAACGATTAATGTGACTTGATGACGTAATATTAAGTACTTATTTAGATTATTAGAGTTGTCTCAAATCACATCTGAACGCATGATCGACATTCGATACTACCCTGGAATATCGAGTAAGATGGTTGATAACTTCGAAGATTATTTTTTTATAGAAATAAGAGTTCATCAAGCATTACTAACTGTGACAACTATCGGATTCCTTTCTAGGATTCATTAAAAACGAATATAATTCTTATATTTTGTTGTAGTCCAATAACAACCCTCCTTTTCAATACGTATATACCGCAACTTTTAGGTATCAAATGAGTAATAAAAATCTACATAATCTAACTCCGAAGTCTATTGTTTTTGGAGTTTCCAATTTTGACATTGCGACATTAATCCATTTCTTTGTGTTGTTTCAGGTAGCAATTAAGATAATAGATAAATCACAATTAGACGCCAGCAACCTTCAGAAGGTGTATCGGGAGGTGGATATTATGAAAAGGCTGGATCATCCTCATATAATTAAGTTATATCAGGTAACACTATTAATAACGTTGATATACAGAGAGAGAAAGAAATATGTCTTTCAACACTGATGTAATTACATGTATTATCTACACAAAACGAACACAAACGTGTTAATTTTTTCTTATAGATTGATATGTGTTCGAGTCTTAAGATTATCAGGGTAGGATAGCGGAATCGAAAATTGAAAAGTGATAAATCGACTAGAATTTTGTTAATAAATAAAAAAGCTCGAAAATTCCATACGTAATAGTATATTTGGAGAATTTTCCGTGATGCCATAAGCGCATAATGTCTGCTACATTTGATTGAATTTTGATTTAGTAATATAAAAGGCCGGCACCAATGATCGAGGACTGGAAATCAACATTTTAAAATGTCTCATATAAATCAGATGCCGCATTGTAAGACCAAATCGCGTGCATCCGGCTGCATGTCCCACTGACGGTAAAGTCAAAATGCTATTACGACCGTCATTTCGAAGATAAATAGTATCATTTAATTACCTATTCGTTTTTCTTTTCATTCTTTTCTGTATTATCGAATTTTTTTTCCAACTAAAGGATCCCTATGGGGCGGCCGCCGGTTCAGAATATAGACGTTGTTTTGGCAAGTTTTCTTGCAACTACTAAATATAATTATAATAATTAATGAATATTTTATAAAGTCAAGTTCACTTACGCTAAATGCTTTCATTAACGACATATTACATTCGTTAAAGTTAAACATGTATTTTGTCAGCAAATAAATAGCTTTCTGAACGTCATTCTGAACAAGAAACTGTGACGTTGCCTTTGGATACAAAAACTTGTAAGACGTAAGACAATTCTTCTTATAACACCTTTTTTTTTTATTGTTATTATTATTATTTACGTACTTTTAAAACTTTGAATTAAGTACTAGCGCGATTTTAAATTGTACACTGGCTTATGTTCTTATGTTCACCAACGGGTACTGATCGCTATTAGAAACCTAGGTCATTACGCCACAGAAGTGAAACCACCGTTAAGCCAACGGAACGTTTATGGGACTCGAGTGGTTTTTTCTTTGCCGCACCAATAGAGCGGTAACGTGACGCGCCCTGCAGGTACCGCATTATGAGCACCATAATGCTTACTTCTTCTATGAGCGAGCGCAACTGCACCGGCAATAAAATCCTGTTGCGAAACTTGACATGGTCAAGTGTTCTATCAGTCGGATTGTAACTGTTCATTTTATAGCATGCAGTAGCAAGAGTTAGGGTCAAGTGTCATAACGTTAGCGAGATAAAAATGTTTAAGCTAAAAATGTCTCGGGTTAATTTAGTAAACACACAAACTCGTAAAGATAACGCATTATCGGACACATGTAATATACTTATGATATGAGCGGGTACTATTTGTATTTTGGGTCGATGCTCGCCAAAAATTGTATAAAGACTACGACCTTAATAAACTAATAAACACTGCATTTGCCTGTGTTACTGATGATGCAGATGTCTCAACAAACTTTTAGGATAGGGTTATTAATGGATCTTAAAAATATAATATCTTGTGAATAATCGTGAAGTAGACTAGATATGAAATAAATGAATGGGATAATAGGGAATTCATTCTTTGACCACGTGAACCAATTCGTAAACGAAAGCTAATACATAAGTTACTTTCTTCAATCGAACGAAAAGGTCATTAAACATTCCGTGTCTTTTTTTATTGATTACATTAGTCGATTGAATCCTCATTTAAATAACTAGAAAAACAAAATAAAATTGTGTTAGATATTTGCCTGACAAACATTTGTGTAGATTTTTTTTTTGTGTAAAGTCATTTTCAATAGAATCCGGCAAACTTGTAAACAAATATGACAGCTTGACATTGAACACGAATTTTCGTCTTCCAAACATTTTATTAAATTTCAAACACTTATTTTCTGTCGAAATTATTGTAAAAGCAATTGTGGGTTCATTCAGATGTGAATATGAACCAGGATTGATATTCAAATATAAGTGGATTCGTTTACAAGATTGCCGGGATTCTATAGGAAAGGGGCTTTAATATTCCAAAATATACATAAGTGAAATAACTTTTTAATGGTGAATGTGACAGAGTGTAGATCAAAGTAAAAGAGAATGTGAAGTCGAATATTTTGGTTTTCAAGGATATTGGAAAACACAACAAATTCCTCCTGTACCCAGGGGAGCTGGCTGCTTGTGATTTTGTTTATTCTTGTATTTTTTGAAAATCTAATTTTCCTATTTTATTCTATAGGATTAAAATTCTTGTCGTTATATTTAGAATGTAAATCATAATGTTAATTAGAAATTTTATGAATAGTAGGTGCACTCGTAATTATAACCTGTATGTGTAATACTATTAGTAATTTAAATCATGTAAGGTTTGTTTTTCTGAACCTTTGTTAATGTTCTGTAATAAACAAGGGACCCTTATAATTGCAGACCGACCATCCGTACGTATGTCTGTTTGTTCGTGGTTTAGCTGGGAGGTTGTTTGTGTTAGAAAGTTATAATTTGGCATGGTATACATAAGAATCACGCCAAAAGTGATAAAATAAAATCTTTAAAAAATTTTAGGTACTCCCGTACGCACAAAGAGGATGTATTTTTTTTCGTTTATCCCATGGTATTGGGTGTCGTTGGATAGCATATTCAAAATTTTACGGCTCTACGAAAACTATTTCTCGATTCAAGGATGTGCGGAATATTGCTTTAAAGTGCTATTTTTGATAAAGTCAAGTCTTAGTGTTCCCTTCTCTACCGGATAAATAGTTATTCTTGGATATGTGAGAAAATTCAGGACCTATCTTAAAAGGAAACTTATCACAGCTAAGTAGGTTTTACAAGTTAACGAGTCATAGTCGACCAACTTATAAAATATACTTGAGGAGTAAAAAAGCAAAATTTTCAACAAATTCCATTGAAAAGTACTTAAATAACATTGTCGGTTATGTTAAATAGGTAGTAAATATATATTTATGAATTTATGAACCATGTAAAATTATGAAAATATAAAATCATAACATCCTTAACACCCGTCATATGTGGGCCCGTTTTTAGACATTAAACCGTGAACTCAATACGTTATAGTATCAAACAAAACGCCCCTTTTAAGTCCGTATATTGTGCGGGCAACTACGGAACCTTAACTTCAGTGTGGTGCACAACAGTGTTTGACCATTTTCTTTATAAAATTTACAATTCACTATTTTGCGGCCTGGCACCCACTTGACGGATTATTTTATGAAGAGTGCTCGCTCTTGTTATAAAAATCCAAGTTATCTGCTGAGAAAATATTAGATTTTGGCCACAAAGTTGAAATGCAGTGCTTATAAATTTTATTTAGGCAAGTGCTCCATTACAACAATTCAAGTCCAAATTTTCAATTTTTGGAGAACTCGGTGTCAATTCTCAGGTTTATTAAAATGACAAAAATCCGCGTTTTGATAAATTCTTCTTAAATAAAATCGAAACAGCATTTTATGGCAAGGTTGCTGACCGTTGTTAAAAACTAGATTAGATTTGCTTTTTGCAGTTTGGCAGTTGAATTATTTTTCAGAACTAAACAGTTATAGAAGTACAATACGATCAGAAAATAAATATAAATTTTGTTAACAAAAAAAAAAGATGATACATATACAGAATGATGAAGCAAAAGTGTGATTGACTTTGATTACGATCCTTTTGTTTATTGTAAAATAATTTTATTTTAATAAATTGTATTGTTTTTTCGAATCTGCCGGAACTGGCCAAAACTTTACAAAAGTTACATCGTCGTAACTTTTGGGTTCAGAAAGACATTTTATCAGCTCCTCTAGTAATTTTTTTTGCGAAAATTTTGCAGTGTAATGTAGAAATTGTGTCTTGTATCATGAGAATTAAATAAACTTCGAGTTTCTTGTAATTTTCTACGTTATCATATGTTGGCAAATACTCCACATAAAATGATAGTTGAAATTTCCAGTTATAGCATATTTAATCTCAAGTGTATACTATTAGTGAGCAACTTTAAAAATTACCATATTTCTTCGTTGGTATAGGGTATGGATTAACCAAACCCATTCCCTAAGATGAAAACTTCGATTCCTCATGAAAAGTTTCACCTTTACAACATTCTAACGATCGCTACTACCCGACCTTTTGCAGGGCAAAATGTTCAGATTTAGAGTAATTAGGTTATTTTGCCAACTAGAAATTTTAGCTATAACGTGATCGATATACACGTCAAGTTTTTAAAGCGACGGCGCTGTTACCACCGACTCGATATTGCTGAAAATGAAAATACAAAATCTGACTGAATTGTTTGACTATTCTTGGGTTAAATATTTCCGTGTATGTCATAGGACTATCTATATACATTATTTGAAAAACTATCTGACTCGCCAATGAAATATAATCAAAAGTGTTTCGCAGACGTCACGTGCTGGCGTAAGTGCTGAATGCGGCGACATATTCTGGTGTATTCAACAAATAGATTAAAAGGAATACATCTTTAAACTAAAAAAAAAAAATACTGATTTTTGAGTATACTTAGTGAGCAGCACGTAGTGAAATTATGATTGCGGTGGCAGTTGCAAATAGTGAAGCGACATTAGGCAAACGGTAACAAGCGAGAAGTAAATTGGCGGTAGACGTAGGCGCATTGAATTAAGTCAGTTCGATTCCTGAGTAAGTTCTAATATATTAATAAATTCTTAATATATTATTTACTGAAATGCTTAGAATGTATTTATTTGAAAATTCATTTATTTTATTAGTAGCAGTTTTATTTATAGGCCTCATTATATATTAACATTGCTTCTGGAAACCCCTACGCCGATAATAATGTAAAGAAAGTAACAAATTACGAAATCGGCATTTTTTGTATAATAAATTCGCGATATTAACGTTCGTGCGTATTGTTTATAAACATTGTCAAGTACGTTAAATATTAAATATCCAACCTTAAAGTCGCATGGTAATCTTTAGCACGCATTACCAAAGCAATATATAAAATATGTCATTTGCATGTCTATGTGCTTTTTGCAACGATATATATTTGATATTCACGAAGTAAAATTTTGCATTAAAATTAATTCAGTTTAAAAACAAGAAATTACTGAAGTAGCTTTGAAAGTGTTAAAAGATAGTCTGATTTGAAAACTCGATGATTCACCTACATCACAGCCAAGAAAGGCCGATTAATTTGGCGTTCATAACGAAATTGTCCATCCTTGCAAATATACGAATTGTTTGTGATAAAAATCATACTGAGGTAAGATGCGAGAATGAAAACTTTTTTACTTTAAATTTTAGGTATGTCTCCATAGTCGAGATTAGAATAGGACCCCGTGTAGTTCCAAACAAACACAGTACTTCGGATCGATTAGGCGAGCATCGCCCCCGCCGACGTGGCCGCCGTTCGACGCCGCCCGACGGCCCGGTCGACAAAGCCTCGCCCGGAGTAATATCACGGTAATATTTACTACGAATTCTGTTTGCTTACTAATCACCGTGTTACTGCTGATCAGATTGATGTGGTAGTCGTGGCACTAAAAAAATAATAATTAATGAAAAATGGCCGCTATTTAACAATCTGTAGATATTATATCATACATCGATTGCGGTATCTAACGCGTGTATCTCAGACGTCAACAAAATTTACTGATAATGTGAAAACTTGATGAGAATTCACTTATCTAGTAAATATTATCTAATCGAATGACGTAGGTACGTGCATTCATAACGATGAGGTTTAATGGGTAGAATGATGCGAAGGATTAAAATTCTCACTTAAATTTTCGTTTTATCATGCGAACCGTATCCGTATAATATTCAAAAGCATGGAAGAGTAATTATTGATTACATGCAAACTCTAAAGTATAACAACAAATGATAAAAACCGGCCTATATGAGTACAGCTCGCGTTAAGAACCTTTTTTTTTTTGCAAATGGATATGCACCACATACAGATTTTGTGGTGGTATAAAACTTTTGATGCACGAGTTCTCACTTGCTCTTGGCCGGTTAAATAATAATATGCACATAAGTGTACCAACTATGAGTGCTTTCGGCGGTGAGCATAAAAATGCTATTTACGAAATTGAAAAATAGGTATTAATACATACACAGTACACATACACACACACACATATATATATATATATATATATATATATATATATATATATATATATATATATATATTGCTTTAGTGCAGAAATTATTCTTGTATACGTCACCATATCCTCTGAAATAGTCCTTAGAAAACAGAATATATGAAAATGAATGAACATGTAAAGCGACAAGTAAAAGTGTATACCACTATTTTTGGAGTTACATTATAAGAAATATAACTGTGAATACACCGTTCAGTACCTACACGTATTACTGTAAAAACTACAATAAAACTACTATGTGAAAACCCCGTTGAGGTTGTACAGGCGTCACGCAAAAAACTACTGCACATAAAGTTAAGTTAGTAATGATGGACACATTAAAAAACTATTATTTTGCCTTTGACCGATGTTATTAGTATTTTATTTTCCCTTTCGGTAAAATACTTTTTAAACACTAAATTTACAGTCACGTAGAGTTTTAGCATATGATTATGTAGCATTAATTCAGATTAAATGGGTGTCTTCGTACACATATGCGTATTACTACATATTAGGGTAAAAAAAAAATCGATATTTGTATGAAAAATACATACATTTTTTATTAAAAAAAATCTTTGTAGGAACCACCATCACTGGTCTATAAGGTCATGACCCTATTGACAAAGCTATGCTGTTATTTTGAATCTTAGAGAAAAACTTATTGAAATTTTCTTATCCGTTAAAGTTTCTTTGGGAGATTGATTATTGAAAAAGTCTTGTCTTAATCGAGTCAAACATCAAACGATGGTCTCATGAAAAGGAATCGATTGCTATTTAATATTAGATCAATTACAATTTCCCAAGAGTTGTGCAGGTTCTTTAAACATTTGTTAACAAAACTTTGTACGACACCGATAAAATAAAATAAATTAGTGTCGGCCACGAGGATTTCAACTTGGGCTTTTATGCATATTTTATTCTGTGGCACAGCGGGCGTTAATAGAGCTGTGGCTGCGGCTATAATGAAATGAAGTATTATGTACATAGTGAGGTAGGAAGGAAAGAAAATGTACTTTATTTTCTTCATTGCCCTGAATTTTTAAAAGCGTCTCATCTACTTGCTCCTCGTTGCATCTCTGTTAGTGTTAGTAGAATGAAACCTTGTGTTTATGAACCGTGCCAACAAAGTTCTAGTTATTTCTGGTTTATATTAGTAGCTTTTCTTCGTAAAGTCAGTCTAACAAGAATACCCATATGTTAATAGTTATTTAGTGAAAATATTTTTTTTTTATATTTTTTGGGACTTGTATAGGCCTTGTAATCTTAACAGTTATCATTAAATGTTTCTAGAAATGCTTATACAGCCTTTGTAATATAAAAAATTATGATATTGTTACATTCGCCCTTAAATGTAACGTGTTTGTAATATCGCCGTTTCAGCGATGCGAAAGCGATGAATGTTAAAATTAATAAAAGATAACCAAACTCAACAACTACACCTATAAACGTGAATACAAAACTTGAAGTATTGAAGAAAAAGCATGTCAAATTAATGGTGAAAGCTGAGGTGCAAGTGTCTGGCATATGTCTAACTGGCACCAATTCCAAAAACAATTAATTATTTCAATAGTTCTTTGAAGGCGGTTTTAATTATTATTTTGACAGATATAAAAGGTAAGATTCCTACAGAAATTATTTCTTTAATATGTTTATGGTTACGATTTTACCATGGTTTGGAAAATAGTTGTAATATAATTGAAAGACATTGATAGACAATTAGAAGATTATTTTTATAAAAAATGTTTGTTCAACCTTAAGCCTCATAGCATTTATAAAAAAATTTGCACAACTCAACAATGTGGCGGCCGTTACACACGCGCTTGTGCGTGCAGCATGTAATGAACCGGAGTATTAATCAACTATCACACTCCACATCCGGCAGTTCAAAAGCGCACAAAATAACTGCTTAATAGAAAAATTAAAATGTATAAATTGAAACGAAAATAAACATAAACCTAACCGCCCACTTTGGTAGGTTATTGTTGAAATATTCACAGTAATTTATACTTAATATATATTTCACTATGAACAAAAAAAAAATTAATCACTGTGTCCTCTAAATTTAAAGATGCGATTCTGTCAAATTTTGTCATGACCGGTTGCATTTAGTTGTTAATTGTTGTAAAATTGTAATAAAAACAACCACAGTATTAAGGCATTGACGTATTTATGACGAGTTTATACCCGTGATTATGTGTATGAAAATGAAAGAATTGACACAAATTCCTTAACGCGGCTTGCGGTAGGACTTAATTGATAGGAATCGTAACATAACAAAAAAACCGGCCAAGAGCATATCGGACCATACTCATTTTAAGGTTCCGAAGCCGCTATGTTATTACACTTTTTTCTATTTTTCCCACACAGAATAGGCATAAGCAATTTGGTCACCTATAGCTTAAAAAACAAATAGGTATGTCGACTATTATACTCTTAAACTCGTGTAAACTAAAGTTCACCGGCAAAAGAGCGTACATTCATAGCACTTACCTACTTTTATTGAGAAGCGCAATTTTTTGGCAATAATTCAATAACGGTAAATCCAATCGTATTTAAAATAATTTTAATTAAAAGTATTTGTTAAGGTATTACTTTTGTAATTTTTTTCATGTTTCTTGAGCATACTGTTTAAAAAATAAGAGGGGAGCACACAAATCCAGATAATTTCGGAGCAATTAATCCGTAAATACTCAATTAATCACAAAAACTTTCTCAGAGACCTTAAAGTGTTTTTAAAAGAACTGTCGAAACGTGTGCCATTCGTTGATGTTTGCTGAAAAACATTTTTTTTCAGCTTCTGTTACATGTATGGGGTAGCCCTCCTAGAAATATATATTTTTGTTATTTAACTATCAAACTAAGTAGCGGCTTGTACAAGACACCTAAGATCCCAATTTTAATTATATACATTTTCTTGTTTTTAAATAAAAAGCCCGTGACATACAGACGGACGGACGGAGGGACGGACATGACGAAACTATAAGGGTTCCATTTTTGCCTTTTTGGTTTGGAACCATAAAAAAGCGTTGTGCTCCCTCTATGCGACTCTGTCTTTTTTTCTCTCTCTTGAAATTTATAATTTAATATATTTTTTTATAATTTATAATTCACTATATATTATTATTAATAAATGAATATTTTTTCTAAAATGTCAAATTAAATTCTTTGATTTCATTGCTTAGTTTTGCTATTTATATTGAAAAAAGCTTAGCTCCTGATGGGTATCCCCCGACCACACATTTAGTTTTATTATTCGTCGGTATATAAAACAAACAACAGACAGTGACAATATTATTTAGTGATCTGTCTTAAGTATTATTGTTGACTTAAGTCTTATCGCTTGATTCGTAACATCGGCTGAATAAAAACAAAACAAAATTCACTTATCATTCATTACATTCATATGTATTAATTTTAAAATCAATAATTCGAATGGGTTTTATTTAAATTACTACTCATACAGACAGATACCACTTTTTTAACGTCATATTTGGAAACATAATTCCCAAGTACTAACGAAAATGTTGAAATGAGAAACGCGTCCATTTTGTTTATTTCTGGCTGCCATCATTGCCACCATTCAAAATA
>BGZK01003350.1:0-26822 GCA_005406025.1 Eumeta japonica
TTTTGAACGATTTTATTTTGCATCATTCACTTCGATTATTTCCCCGCCATTCCGCAAGGTGTGCATCCGCGTCTTGGAAAACGACCAGTTAGAACATAACCAACGTGGGTACATTCTGTCTAACATGAAGTCGTCTCGCTTCTACCGTATCTATGAGTGACACTTACCCCTACGATGACGTTCTACATAACGTTGATATATAGGTCCAGAAAAAGTTTTATCGTAGTTTATACTAATTCAAGATAATTTTTCATCATTTATTTACATTTAATTGTTATATATGTATGCCATTTTGTTCAACAACTTGTTGCAGTTTTGTAGGTAGTGACGTTATTCCATTGTTTTAGAAATTTTTGGACTTCTGATCAAAAACTTGCGACAAGAAGTTTTGACGGTCCTCTCTTGATATTAACCTAACAACCGAAAGAATTGAAGAGACCGAAATAGGTGAAAATTTGAGGTGCAAAGTCAAGGATTATACGGAGGATGCATTAACACTTCCCAACCAAACTCTTAATATTTGTTAAGTGACTGAATATGTGTCTGGTCTGGCGTTATCACGGTGAGACACCACACCCTTTCCGTTGAAAATTACGGACATTTTTTTCTTCTACTTCTTGTTAAGTCTGATAAGCTGTTGAGAGTAGAGAATAGGTATTGATGGTTTTGCCGGGCGGTAAAAACTCTAATTAATAATGCCATTCCAATCCCACCATACACATAGCATCAACTTATTGCGAGTTAATCCGGGTTTCGCTGTAGTCTGTGAAGCTTACTTGCCTTTTGACCACGATCTTTTCACACGTTTTGTCGCAGATTTTTCATCAGCAGTGGTCAATCTTTTCAAAACGATTCTATTTCATTACACTTCAAAATCGCAAATGAGTACACAATTCGTTAAATTTCATTTAGTGAGCTCGCGTGGAACCCGGTATCAAGCTTTGACCATTTAAAAAGCTGGTTCTTTTTCAATTGGTCAAAACTATTTTGAGTCAATCCCACCTCTTTAGCTATGTCTTAAAGACTAATATGATGAACTTGCTCAAATTTTTCACAAAAAGGCATCGACTTTATCCGTAACAAGTCGACCAGAACGAGGTTCATCTCGTACATCAAAATTACCGGACCGAAAACGCTTGAACCAGTTTTGTGGTACTC
Source organism: Eumeta japonica (assembly GCA_005406025.1). NCBI lineage: Eukaryota > Metazoa > Arthropoda > Insecta > Lepidoptera > Psychidae > Eumeta > Eumeta japonica. The sequence continues at coordinate 1,159 of BGZK01003350.1, forward strand.
TTACCGACACTGCATGGTCCATAAACGTTACAAAATTCTTTCGCGGCTTGTGTTGCATTTTTCGTTTTTTATATAATAAAACTTCAAAATGTATCCAATTTCTACGTTGGATTCACTCACTTTAATAGACAGAAAAACAATAGAAAATGGCGGGACACAGTTTTACTTTTTCTTTTTCAATGTTATCTATTGAATAGTATTAAAACTAGCCAGATACAAACAGCACGACCAGAGACTTTACTGTAACTTTTACTTACAAAATACGAAAGCTTTGTCCCCGGCCTATTATATATCGCCGTCACGACAGAACAGATTTTTGTGGCCTGTCCATAAATCACAACCGTCCACCTATCGTAAGTTCATGATATCATCAATTTATGATTAGTTGGTTGGTCAATCATGTCATTGACGTGATTATATAGAAAATATTTCATTTTTCTATCTCGGCACAATCTGTGTATCATTTGGCTTTTAAAATGTAACATTGGACAATTGATGACACACTGATAACATTAATGACTATCATATTTCTCTGATTTGGCGGCGCTCGTCGACAATACAGTGACAAATTGCACACATTTCATTGAAATATTTAGTGACAAATTACTCAATTTCATTGAAACAAAAAAAAATATGGAATAAAAATAAAACAACCTAAAACAATACTTTTTTTAATTTATTTCTAAGCCAATGGTTTCTTAGTCCATAAGATACCATTCCACGATTATTAATAATATTACAAAAAATACTACAATACTTTGCATGGCAAGGCCAAATTGATATTTAACTCCTCATCTTCACAAAACTAATAATAAATGATACAGACAGAAATAATAAAAGACATTATTTTAGTACATTTTTTCATTATTCTTTTAATAAAATATTGCCCTAAAATCAAAATTATATTTCGATTGGAATAACCCACATTTATCACAGAATTTAGCTAAACAAATTCATCTGTCACTGATACAACACAAGCATTTTTTTTAAACATAGGAAAAAATAGTATTATGCAAAGTAATAAATAAAAGTCACAAAAAAACGTAATTATGGTCTTAATGTAAACAATAAATAATTTCATTACAATGTACATTAGTTTGAGTTACAGGCTACAAAATGTTTACAAATCGTGAACAATATCGCAATGTCATTTAGCCAGAAAGATTGAACATATGTAACTTTACTGAAGTACACTTGTTAGAAGTAGAGATTATTTTAAACTTAAACATATGAAACTGCCACAACAATGTTATTCGATCTGCTTTATTTTAGTCAATGAAAGTTATCCCTGATACAAAGTGATTAAAGAAAAGAAAAACAATACAATAATTTATGGACATATTTTTCATTACATGCATGTAGCTATAGATATAAAACAAACTATGAATTTTTATTGTGAATAATATTTTTTAAATAGCAAATAAATAATTTTAATGTTACTGATTATGCTGAATGGACTTATTATCCAAGATATAGGACGAGTCACTTTTGGAGATGCATTTTAAAAATCCTGCAAAATAGAAATTCAAAAAATTCAAACCATTGTTTGAATACCTATTAGAAATTTACCACAGTACAGTTTGTAAATAAATGAGATAGTAGCTAATTTTTTTATAAAACATTTGTAATAACCATAGAGGTACTATACTTTTACAATTTCATAAACTCATAATAGAGCTGCTGTTATTAGAACAATTTTAACCCTATACATATATTGAGATAAAAATTGTTATAATTAATTTCGTCTGCAAATACAATCTTTTTATGACTATTTGTTTTCGTTTTAATATTACTCATATTCTAAACTTTTTGTGGAAAAAAAATTGAAATGAGAAGGGCACACTATACTTCGCCAAACTTAAGGCACACACAGTACTCAAGCAAAAATATTTACATAAATACATTCCTTTAAATAATTTGAACTATTTAGAAAAATATTTTTTTATATAAAGCTAAAAGCATAAAACCAAATTTCATGAAATAAAGAACGACTGACAATAAGAATATCTGTGTTGTTTTAATTAATGATTTATTTTTTAGCATTTCATGTAATAATATTTATTACTAGCAAAATGAAAAGAACATATTGTAATTACTATCTGAGATATTTTCTATCCAAACTGCACTTAATTCAATAAGAGAATTAATACAAATTGAACAGAACTAATTTTTTAAAATGGTATTTACACTAACTTCTCTCCAGCGCGTTTGTAAATATTCACCGATACTTGAGAAACTGTGTTGAACGCTTCAAGTTCAAACAATATAAGTGGACCAAATCAAGGACACCATTATTCATTTATCTCGATGATCATTATTTATTGATAGATATATTAACAGATATTTTATAGTTTAATTTCAGCTTCAATATTCTTGATAAGAAATATATTTCATTTTATTGTAACAAAAATTTGAATAATGTTTTTCAATTAAATATAAATTTAAATTAACATAATATATGATAATTATGTGAGTGCATTATAATAATTTATTATTCTCTAATAAACATTATTTCGATAGGATGTATTGTAATTCCTCTTTTCCAATTTAAATTACTAAAACATAGAAGAGAAACCAAAATAGTGCATTTAAAGAATGAAGTCCATTTTGACTAGAACATAGTTTTCTAATACGAGAGATTCATTTTGAAGAAAATGATAATACTTTATTAAGATCAAGATGATTATTGAAACTACTTAATCGTCATGTTAGTCAACTTAATACTAGATATGTTTTATTCAATACGAAAATAGCCTCGTAAATTATTGGGTGTGAACAAATAAACTAATTGGAACATAAATCTTTGAATACAGCAAGTAAAATTGTTTAGAAAGACACATGTGATCGTGCATGGCTACATTTTTTTAACTCACGACAGGCCTTGCCCAGATTTATAACAACTCCATTTGCAATAAATTTAGTGCCAAAATGGTATCATATACTAGTGCATTGCTATAGAAATCTTGTGAGTTAATTTAACAATGTACTTTGAAAAATATATCTATCATATTTATAACTAATATGATTTGGGTTGTTTTACTAAAACACTCGTACTAGTTTTAACATAATGAACTATAAATTCTTTAACATATTTTGAAAATAAGTACAACCTATAAATTCCTAACAGTACACCAGTATAGATTTTCTTTGAAAGTTTACTTTGAACAGCAAAAATCATAATATTATTATATTTCCTAAATTATTTTATATCCATATAATATTTTAAATATGGACAAGGCCATCATACTTGACCATTTTATTATGTAAACAAATAATTAAATACTGCATATTGATAATCATTTTAAAAGTAGCAACAAAAGTGCAAGTTGAAGTAATGAAAATAATCATTGCCTACATCCACTTATTGAGTTTTTATTTTATAGCATGGATTTGGCCAGCAGGGCATGAATCTGATCATGTCAACTATGTTAAGTATATATAAATTACGGTACTAGGTTACAAAAATTTTAATTAGGCTTTGCCTTATTATTGCACTAGCAATCTTATTCATTTATTACCTCAATAATGCCGCCTCGCCCCACCACTGAATGGAAGCTTATAATTGGTGTGATATTATTGAATATGTTTTTTTTTATCTTATTATTATCGATTTTATACATTGAGATGCAAGTATTGATTATATGTCACATTAGGCAACTCAGATTCATTTAAAACGCATTGGTATTGCATCATGCAAGAATACTTAAAATTATACTCGCATTACGGCAAAATTATTAGAAGATAGTCTTGCCTCTCAACATACAAACGATTCCCAATGGTTTTAACCACCTAAGAGCTTACACTACAGGCAAAACTAGCTACGACGACGTGAAAAATATGCAGTCTTCATATAGTACCTAAATACTTCCGGCCCACGCCGCATTTGCGGCCCTGGCTTAGGCTCTCGCTAGCGGCTGTCCGAACCCCACGCGTGACAAGATCACGACACCCCTACTCTACGCACGGCTCTGCCACACGCCGTCCGCCGACTGCGCCCCTGGCCCGACCTTACCGAGTCCAGCCCACCTATTACACCTCTATCACAGTGTAAATAATGCACTTATCACAACAATCAACTCAAATCCCTACACAATGAGTTTAATCAACTTATCTTGAAGCAAATACAATTTGTTTAAGACGATATAAGAATAAGCATTACATATACTGAATAACATCCATTGTTACAATCCATATAAAAAGGTAACAGTAACTTATCAAAATAATATAAACCAAACTAGTAGTAAGGATACAAACTATAATTATTATTTTAATATAAGACTGTATCCAAGAAACGGCGAAAGGACGTAAATAAGGAATTTATGACATTAAATAATAATAATAAAGTTTTGTGCCTAACAGACTAATAATAGGATCTGATGGTAAATACTACTTGTCCGAATGTGGCAGCAATAACAAATGTTTACTATATAGCATTAAGCACCTGATTTGGAAAGCATGTGCCATAGGAAATCACATACTGCATAAATCTATGGTAGTTAATACAATAGCAGTGTCAAATTATGGTATTTGATATATAAACTGTTCCATCTCTATGGTTAGATTTAGATCAAGTACATGCGATTATAAATTATAGTTGTTTGAACACGCATTCATAATAGCATATTCATGAGAGAATGATATCTAAAATAATAAACAAGATAAGCACATATGTCTATAAACTACATAGAAATTATATTATCAATACCATATAAAAAATATGCAGATTCCACTGCAAAATTTATAAATGAAGTCCTGTTTAATGTACTTACTACCTTCTTTTCAGGACCTTACAGTGTTCATCCGTTACTGGTTTTGTTCAAAGTAAAATTTCCAATTCAATAACTTAACAATCATTACTGACCTATGTCATTGTTGAAGTTTTCTAGAAGGCCAAATCTTTTAATATTCGCAATGATAATACTAATATTATGAAGACAGATGTAGATTGCAGATGCAGTAACCATGGTTCTAGTTGCCGCTAACAATTTTCCGACTCTCCAATTCATCCATATTGCTGGAACTAAATAATGAACATGTTAAAAATAATTTTTTTCATATATGAGTAAATCAAAGGAGTGTTTATTTTAGGCTAATCGTATTTGCTATGTCCTTAGGTGTGACGTAAATTAATTTACTAATATCACATAAAGGTTTATATGAATTATATCCGTAAATAATACAATATTAGGTCTTTAGAAATAGATCACTAAAAAGCAATTTAACATGGTAATTAAATATACAGTATTAACAACATAATTTTAAAATCGTTATCTTATTTATATAAGTGATAAATATGTATGTGAATAACTAAAATGGATGTTGTATCTTACATTTGTATAAGACTATGGTAGCATAGTTAAACAGAAAATAGTCAAGTATATGTACATTTTCGACTGTAGATAAATATTATTTTGTGTTCAAATGAGTACTCAAAAACATATTCCACACAAATATTAATTTTCCACATATTTTATTCATAAAGTAAAATAACACATGTCCTATGTCCAAACCATACAACCACTGGGCGTAGACTGACTGCTTGAGATGATTCAAAAGTTGTAGTTAAAATTAAGAAAAATGTATTTTATTAGTATTTATTGAAGCAGAGTAATAAATCTATGACGAAAAGCAGAGACAATAAAATAAATTGAATAATCTAAGAATTATTTGAATATGTGGTTTACTAGAAAAATGGTTTAAAATTTGCGAAAATATCCCTCAGGAAACGATATTTTTCACCATTTGCGATTCTAAGCGGCTCTCGACTTCAAAGGAGGAAACTTACCCTGAGAGTTAACAACCTGCGAGTCCCCAAGTAATATTGCGTGCTGTGTATCGTTTACGCGATAATTTGCCTTAGTTTGCCTTATTTGTTTGAGGTGAGTGGAACCCATGTGGAAAATCAGTCTAATTTAATAATATCATGGATGACCGTTACATCACTGACAACGTCACGTGTCATTTGTACGTGAGACGGTGCGGGACGGAATTCGAGTTCATTGGGTCGCGCTTTTACTCGACCGCGCTCACTTGAAGTCTGGCCGAGCACTTATTAGGGTTGTGTCTATATTATTTATAAGTGTATTTTCAGTAATACATTTTGTTATAGTTACTTTGAAAAGTTATTCTAAAGAAAACTATGAATATTGGCGAAAAGATGCAGATCGAAACCCTCCGGTATTGTATTCATCTGTCATTTGTTTTGACAGACTAACGAGAAAGGAAAATTGTCTGTCTAACGTCAACATTAATTTAACACGAGAAAATTTTTGTGCAATGATTTTCTATGAATTTCGTTGTCATTTAAACCAACAAGAAAGTTACATGCCGACTTGGTTGGCCTTTCATGATGAATCCCCATTCCTAGGCGCTGTTTATAACTGGTTTGACTAATTCAAACGTGGTCGTATAAATCTGACTGACGACCTGCATGAGGGACACATGATCGGAGACAACATCAGTACCGTGCGGCTCATGATAGAGATTGACAAAAAAGTGACCTACCAGCAGATTCGGACAAGCTTTAGGCATCGGTATGAGTCAAGTACACAAAATCCTTCATGAAAATTTAGCGGTCAGGAAACTTTGTATTCAGTGGATACTTCATAATTTAACTGACACTCAAAAACTCCGTCGTCGTAATTGATGCCGCGAAATGATGCAAAGATCTGCTGGTGATGACTCAAATGGTATGCACAACATAGTCACAGGTGATGAAAACTGGATTCACTGTTACAATCTCGAAACTAAACAATCTGCTCAATGGGTGTTTCCTTTCGAAGAGTTGCCTACTAAAGTAAAACGAGGTCGCAATATCGGAAATTATGAATGAATCACGGTGCAACAATTGTTTTAGACGATAAAAAAACAGTCACTGCATACTGGTACACTAACAACTGTTTCGCTCGTTTTGAGAAAAGTTCGAGAAAACGACCTCGCAGTAGGATTGTCCTTCATCATAACAATGACTCACCACATACTGTTAGACAAACAACTAAAAATTGGGAACGTTAGATATAGAAATATTGGCTCACCCTCCTTACAGCTCAGACTTCGTCCCATGCGATTTTCATTTAATTCCTAAAATAAAAGAAAATCTTCGAGGAAATCAATTTTCTGACAATAAGGAAACAGTGGCTCCACATGAAAAGGCCGTCGATTCGAAAGACCTCTAAGTTTGAGTGGGCAAGTGTTTCCCTCAGCTTCATCAAATGCAATGATGTATTGGTCTCAACAGACATTATTTTAAAAAACAATAATAGTAAAAATGACTTGCTAATTTGCTGCATTTTGATTTTCTAAGAACATTCAGTTTGACCCACGTATTTGGGCGACTGAGTTTTATTTAGACATAATTATTTTTATAATACAAAAATACTAAAATTTATAAACATAGATTGTATGTGGCAATTATCATATTTGTAATTATAATCAATACGATAACACAATTTTAATGGCATTAACTACATAGTTTCATCATTGATGAAATCATCTATGATGAAAATCAGAGTTCACAGTAGGAAGATATCTCTAAGACATTATACTGGCCAGGTACCTAAACTTATTAATAATACACTGATCATAGCTCACCGAAATGATTGTTATTTAAGTTGTGTTACTATTACTACAGTGGAATCTCAATAACTCGAACCTCGTTAAGTCGAAATCCTCAGTAAATCGAAAAAAATTGCCATTCCCTTCCGATGAACCCTTAAATACGCTGTATCTCGAATTATTTAGACTTTATAACTCGAACAAAATGTTATTTCCCTACAAAGTATTGATAATACATATTTATACTCTATAACTCAAATTTCAAAAAGGAGACTCCGTAAGTCATAGTTGGTAAAATATAATGACATCTTACTTGGAATTCCCCAAAATAATAGCAATAAATTCCAAAATGAATGTTCGCGTTCAGGGCTTCTAATCTATTCTAATCTATTGTTTTTGTCTTGTACATGTGCAATGAATGAATACATTCTTGATACTTTCTAAGTAACACAGCTGTAAACGTTATGTTTGTTCATTGTCGATACAGGACAAGATTACTTCTAGTGAGCTTGTCCGTCAGTATTATTTTGGCTGTTAACTAACAACAACATGAGTACAAAGCGGAAACTAAAGACTTTGACTCTACGTGAAAAAAGCGACGTTATCGATGCAGTAAAAAGTCATATGTATCTCGAAGTTCTTGTTAAGTTGAAAACTCGTTAACTCGATTTTTTTTGCCGTTCCCTTGACATTCGAGTTATTAAGATTCCACTGTACATAGTATATATTATAGTGTTACTATTAACTTTTACTTTTTGGAAAAAACATTTTTTTCGGACATGGAACCTAAGTAAAGCAGTGTTTTATCCCTGTAAACACACACTTAAAAGTTAGTATTAGATAAGCAAGATCTATTTGAAAAATCAGTACACATAACATTAGATTGTTTACTAATATGAAATATAATATGCAAAATGTGTGCTGAAATTGCTCTTTTAATTAGTTCCTTGAACAATAATATGTCTAAAGACATAAAACCATTTATCGAAGATAAAATAAATATTGCATCTTTTACTGCCTTAAAGCATTCTAAATAACAGTTTTATATACATATATATAAAGTTTCTAAAGGAAATCATTTTTTAGATTCTAGTTTTTTTTGAACTGTATAAAAATGAAATATAACATTGAACACTTACTTTTTACCATTAATTAGTATTTAACTGTATGTCAGTCTGTGGTTAAACAGACTGACAGGAACAATAAAACCCATAATAGTAAATTTTAAGATACATCTAAAAATCAAATTTATTCAGATTTGTCCAAAGGCGGAACTTTTTCTTGTCATATCTGCAAATTTTCTGTTGTTTAAAAGGGAGTTTATGGAGAGTGTTATATCTATTTTCTCTCAATAATTTAGAATCAAGTTATAGGAAAAAACACAAAAAGTTGAGTTTTAAACAATTCTTCAAAACACACTTCACATTTATCTAAAACTTTTAGAACATTGTAAAGTTGCATTACTCCATAAAAATCATTAACATCTCTTTCGGTCTCACTGTTTTGAATGCGTTCCTGTATAGTACGATGCGCCTCCCACTTGATCATTACCCTCACTGGCCATGGACTGTCTTAAAAAGGCCAGCGAGGGAAGGGTAACAAGCAGGAGTTGCATCGCATTAAGTTTTATTTTTATTCAGAGAGTTTGTGACTTTGTCTTTGAATTTTAGATGTTTTGTGTTTTAAACAATTATTCGCTTTAATTAAATATGTATACATATTAATCACACTGGATAAAGTGGTAGAATAAAATCTTGAAAATAAATTTTTAAGGTACCTTCCCCTACACATAAAATGGGGATGAATTTTTTTTCTCGTCTATCCTATTGTTCAGGATATCGTTGGATAGCTTGTTCACAAATAATGTGGGTCTGTGAAAATAATTTTTCGATTCAATTAGCGAAATATTAAGCTTTAATATGGTAATTTTTGTTAGTCAAGTGTTCTCTCGCCAGGTAAAATAATTATTTTGGATATAAATCCACAACAGTAGGGCATATAATGAAGTTAAAGGAAAATTATCATGGCTAAGTAGGGTTTACAGGTTAACAAGTCTACCAACTTATAAAAAGTACTTGGAAAAGTAAAAGCAAAAGTTTGTAAAATCTTATTCAAAATTATTTAGATAACATTGTCGGTTATGTAAACAGGTAAAAATATAAGTTTATAAACCATGTAATGTTATGGAAATATAAAATTATAACATGCTGAATACCCATCCTATGTGGACTCATTTTTAAATGTTGTTAGCCATTAAGCTATGATTTCAATTACTGAATCAAACAATAAAAGCCCCCTTCTAAGTCTTCATATGTGGCAGGATCTACAGAACCTTACACTGCATGTGGCCTAACACACACTTGGTCAGTTTTACTTTGGTACAATTAAACAAAAGTGTATGCAAAAAGATACAAACCAAGAGGAATTTATTGAAGAAATTTTGACTGTTTAATTGTTCAATGAAATACATGTCTGTCTCATCAGAAATGATATGTTGTGCCACAGAAACAATTTTATGTACTTACTACTCTTTGCTTACAAAATCAGGGTGGCTACTTGAAAATATAATTAACTGGATTAATTAGCATGTAAAAATGTTAATATTCTTTCCAGTTAAAGCTTTCAATTCATTAAACACCAATAGGTGTTTAATGAATTGAAATATAATAATATCAGCAATAATTATAATAAAATTGAAATAACATTGTTTATAAACATGAAAAATTGTACTTAGTGATATGAGGTTTTGGAATTGATGAAATGCCACATTCTTAAAATATTTTTAGGTAAATACAAACAGTTGAAATTAAATTAAATAATATGGTCTTAGTGACTCAATTTTAGAAGAATTGTTAAAAACTGAAGTTTGTATCTATTTATCTCCCTACCTTGGTTTAATAAATTTTTATTAAATAAATAGTTGCATTTACAATACTTTTTATTTACGGATGTAAAATATATATCATCTTTCTAAATAAAACTCACTTTCAGATACAACAAAATACTTATGGGTAAGACAAAAAATATTTAAAAATTGAAGAAAAAAAATGTTCAAATATTCAATAAAAAAAAATTAAAACAGTTTTCCATGTTTTACATATTTTTGTCAATAAAATGAGTTGAAAACAATGTATTTTCTGTGCCAATATTGACCTACAAAATGTTAACAGCTTACTAATCTTATATGTAGCGTATCAACACAAGAAATCATATTTAAGAGATTAAAATAGAATATTCACCGTAATTTGTCATCATTTTTCCATGAAGTCACTTGTATATGTGGCGGAGGCAGATAGCTGCGCAATGATTGTACCAGTTGGATTGTATCCAGTAAGACTGAAACAAAAAGAAAATGTTACCACTGTGAGACACTAAGGAGATATAATAAAAAAAAAAGTTAGAAACCATAATATTGTATACAAGAAATAAGTGTCAGTTCAAATTAATTACACTGGTCTACAGCATTTTTGCACATGGGACATATGTACCTTATTTTTAATGCTTTTATAATTGGAAATAAGAATAAAAGAAGAAATAATTCTGTAATTGATAGTGTGTGAAAAAAATGCAAAATACCAACTAAAGAAAAATACATAGAATTAGTACATAGAAGTGATTTATCAAATGATAACGAACAATTTAATTTTCTTAAAATAGAGTCCAAATGTTTAAAAGTAAACAGTTTTGTTTTTCCTGCCATTGCCAAAATATTGCGCTTCTCAACAAAAGGATGTAAGTGCCATGAATATATGCTATTTTGCTAATGCACTTTAGTTTACACTATCATTTTCATAGTAATAGTTTAACAGTAACCTACTTGTTTTTCTAGTTATAAACAACTAAAGTGCACATAACTATTCTGTGTGGAAAACATGGAAAAAGTGTAAAAATGTACTTTTTCAATCTGTAGTACATTTCTTTGTAATAATGGCTTTGTTACCCTATAATGACCATGGTCCGACATGATCTTGACCAGTTTCTGTTTTATTATTGAACCTATTCTATTATATGAGGTCAGCAGCGGCGTTAGAGTAGGGTGCGGTTTGGCGACCGGGCAGAGCGCCGGATGAAAGGGACGTCGCAGGCGCCTCTTTATCCCCTCGCTCATTAAGCAAGACCTACTTTCGTAAATTCCCTAAATTTAGGGATAAAATTGTTATGTTGGTGCGATTAGAATGGAAAGCAGTGTTCAATATGTTCAATTGGAGCACTGCATGCAGTTCATTTGACCGAAATCCCCAACCATAGAGAACACATTGTCTACCTCTTTTAACATTTCATTTAAAAGCATTGGCGTTATTTTGACGAAGCGGAACACGCTCAGCTCATTCTTTACATAAGTGGACACCTTAAAACAATTATTTCAATTGTTTAAATCCACTCTACGTTACGATGCTCTTGTTGATCACTCTTAGTTCTGACTACCAAGTGACATTAGCTTTATCTAAAAGTTGAAGTATAAATAGTGTAAAGTGTAAAAGTAAATATTTGATGGATCATTTTATTAGGTAAGTACAAATTTATTTTAACTATACTACACACTTCCACTACTATCTTTTCTCTCTGCTATCTATCTACCAATCTCCATTAGTTTGTATGTTTATATGTTTGGGGAGGTAATCTCTGGAACTAATTATACTACATTGATGAAATTTTGGGTATATATAACTTTTATTGTAATCAATTTATTTTTAGAAATGTTTTAACTTACAGAAATTTAATTTGTTGTAGGTTTTATTTATTACTACTTAACTGATTAGTACAAAATATCTGAACACGTTAACCTTATCAAAGAGAGAACCATCTGGGTCAAAATATAGAACGGAAAAGCAGAAAAAAGGTATTTAATTAAAACAAAAAGTTTATGAATATAGACAACTATATCACAAAAAAAATCAAGACCTGAATGTGGCATCTACATGTGGAATACAAGCAGAAAGCATCGGTACTAGAGCCTGTTTGACAAGTCAGATTAGACAGCTGCTGAAGAAATTGTGGACAAAGTTTCGAAGTGAGGGAACAAGTTGTGCTACAATTACAGATGTTGCTCATGATGACCACATTGGTGATGTACAACAAATACAAATGCTAGATGACATTATTACTGTTATCCCAAATATAGCAAATCCACCACCTGGCTACTCATTCAAAATAGTAAAATAATTGATCATATATGTAATAACCTAATAGCCCAGTGCAAACTCACATTGATAATTGAGAAGAATGACAACCTTTCTCTAATTCTCATTTGATAATTTTGCTTCCTTGTTTTTATTTATAAATATTTAGGTATTGATTAAAGTTGAAATATGTTAAACTATCACGTATCTTCTGTAGATATCCTTTGATTAAAATTTTGTTGTGTTTTTATGAATTTATCTATTGTTTTATATTGATTATAATTCAGAAATCATAACAGCTCAAGAGAAAATGCTTTGAATAGAGAGATATAGAGATAATTATTGAGAAATTGGATTTAAATAACGTTTTCAGATAGTATTTACAGATTTTTAAGTTTTAGGCATAAAATCACTATAAATGCATGATATATCAGCCGAACCACTCTTCATTAACGATTGAGTCGTATTTTCCTTTACTTTTGGCAATTAGCTCGAAAAACTGAAAAAAGCGATTTTTCGCAAAAAATTCTACTTTGACCACTTCTACTGGTGAACCAATAGGAGAAACGAAAAAATCCCAAATGCATTTTAAAAGAGTGTGAAATTTCCTATAAGATCCATCAAACCGATTGAAAATATTGTAAAGGTCTTTAAGCATTAGAAATTTGAAAAAAACATTTTTTACTAGTATTTTAAATGGGAAAACTAAAAATTTAAATAGAAAGTAGTTAAAATTAATATTAAGGGCTCAAACTTGGTGAGAATTTTTTTTTCTATGTGTAGATTAAGATTTTGCTTGAGCACTGAGAAAAAAAAATACTTTGCGGGAAATGAATCACCCTAGTGATGATTCAGACCACTACTGCCGGAAAAGACATTCAAAATGAATTAATAAGGCTGATGGGTGAAAAAGTAAAGTCAGAGGTCATATCACGCGCAAAGAAATCAAAATATTATTCTATTATAGCTGACTGTACTCTGAACATTAGTCACGTAGAACAACTTTCACTGACAATACGATTTGTTGATTTATCATCAGATGATAATAAAATATCAATAAAAGAACATTTCATAGAATTTATACCTGTAAATGAGTCAACCGGTGAAAAACTGACTGAAGTTATTATTGATGTTTTAAATAAACATGGAAAGGAATTGAATGACTATAAGAGTCAGGGTTATGACAATGGGGCGAATATGAAAGGGAAAAATATTGGGGTTCAAAGGAGGATTCTGAACATAAACCCCTTAGCTGTTTATATACCTTGTGGCTGTCATAGCTACAATCTATGTGATGCTACTATGCAATGGCACTAAGTCATTTGTAAAATCAGTCAGTTTGTTTGGGGTACTTCAGAGGTTGTTCACATTGTTTTCAGCTTCTGTTTATCGATGGAAAATTCTAACTGATCATTTGGGATTATATAGTATAAAAATGCTCAGTGACATACATTGGAGAGGCAAGAACAAGCAGTGTTAAAGCAATCTGTTATCAAATTAGTGCTATCCATGACGCTTTAATTACTTTGGCTATTGAAACTCAGAAAACTGATGTTCAAGTTTCTCATGAGGCTACTACTCTATCGAACAGTTAAAGATTTCAGTTTCATAGTTTCATTGGTTGTTTGGTATGACATACGTTTTCAAATTAATGTTGTTAATAAATCTCTACAATCAACAGATATAGATCTCAGTAAATGCATAGAAATGTTGAAAAAATGCTGCACTATCTTGAAGAATATAGAAATAGAGGCTTTAAAAGTGCCATTTTAACTGCTGAAGGAATTGGCTGAAGAATTAAAAATTGAACCTGTGTTTAAAGCCACAACAAGAATTCGATTTTTTCAGCATCAAGCTGGTGGAACTGCTTGTCACGAGAGCCTATAACTTCTCCAGTAAAAAAAAATTGAGGTTGAATTTCAACTTTCTTTTAAACACTAAATTCATTTCAGTTAATGAAAGTTTTGAACAATTAAATGAGAACTCGAAATCTTGGTCTTTTATGTACAATATAAAAGAGATTCCGGAAAAACCTGACCTTGTCGAACTCTATGGTGATCTCCAACTGAAATTAACTGTAGACTCTAAATCAGATATAGATGGTTGTATATCGTGTGATGAACTTGTGAGCCTGAAATTTGTTTTGCCTAATCAGAATGTGGTTACCCCTACTTATGTTTTAAATTTTATCAAAGATCGCTACTTACAAGAACTGTATCCGAATGTATGGATAGCATTGTGAATATTATTGACTATACCTGTAACGGTTGCTAGTGGAGAGAGGAGTTTTTCTAACTTAAGCTGATAAAACCTATTTGCAATCGACAATATCTCAATCTAGATTGACAAACTTGGCAACTTTGTCAATCGAAAATGAAATTGCTGTTAGCTGATAGAAAGGCTTGAATAATGAAATTATATTAGTTTTTAAATAAATGGTTATTATTATAATAAATGGTTATTTCATTATTACCATTGCCTTTTCATATGAAATTAAATTGCAGTTAGGAGGCGCCGTAGACATCTCGGCCAGGGTGCTAGTAGTGCAAAACCGGCACTGTGTGAGATATTAATTTACAGAAATTCATAATGAGGCGGCTTGCCTGCAACATGTATCAGCATGTAGCATGCAATCCATCACTGATCCTCAAATCTGTTCTTCCACTACGAATCCCTATTCAATAAATTGAATATTTATTCGAGAGGATTGGCGGATATCAAACATCTAAGCAAGTGTTAACAATTTATTTATCTTAGTCCGCTAAATAGTTATATTTTGTTATTTCTACAAAGCATGCCAAGTACGCGCATCCTCAGGAAAATGGAAATAGTCGTCCACTATTCTCAAAATGGAAGTAGTATTAAAACAATTAACAAATGTGCTCCCAACCACTTAATGTAATATGCAGTCATGCACGTGAGGCGCGTGACTGTCTGCATTTTTCTGAGATATGTCGACTGCCATAGCATTTTCCAGTACTGACTGAACTGGCACATCAATTGAATCGTCTGAGAGTTACTCACTAAACCGCTTGCGAGCAACTTTATACCGTAGTTTTTGTGTCACCTCGAAAAATTCACTCTCATCATTTTTTCATAACGAGCCTAAGAAGTATAACTACATTAAACTTAAACAACAAACTGTGTAAGTAATTATTACAACAATAGGTTCAAAATAAAAACTATTTAAGTTCGGGTGGATTTCTATTCAGTGACTAATACCTATACTTGTATAAAGGATATTTTACTTTTGCAACTGCTCGCTCTGTTTGCCATAAGGTTTGCACATGGCAGGGCGTACGCAGGGTCGCATACGCTGTGAAGTTGCGCGCCAACTCGGCAAAGGCTCGCACGACGCGCTCTTGTCCGCCCTCCTGCTCCGCCTCCACCGACCTGCATCGGCACTTTCGAATTGCCACCTCCACTTGATAATGATTCCAAACTCTCGAGATTGGCCCTGTGTGCATAATTTAAATACCTTTGTAATAATTATTGTGATGACTCTAAAGTTTCATATGTTATTTAATAAAAATCTTTTTGTACAAGAGGACATTGTTAACAAAATACTAAGGCTATACGGGACAAGTGTTTAATTCAATTTCGACATACATAGCAGTGGGTCACAGGATATCAAAAAATTTTGAGTCATCTATTAAAGGATCAAATAAAAGAATGAAAAAATAAGAATTTTCAATGACACCTATTGCATACAAAATAATAAATCACTTAATGCCAAAAAAATAATCCCAATTTATGATGAAACACAGACCTATCAATTTGCGTAGTATATATTTCGAAGACCATAAATAATTTGGAAAATCATTGACTTTGAATAATTTCTGAATAGCCATTAATAGTAGAAATAACCACAGGTAACAATATGGTGTATAAAAATATATAACAAAGTAACTACAATTTTATATTTATTGAAATAATAAATAAAGTTCTTAGAAAGTTCTGAGACCGCTACAGAAACTTAAAAGATTTGAGGCTCTGAATCACTATAGCATGAAAATTTCAGTAAATTCAATACTGTTTTCTAATTCTAATTTTGATTTAGATTTTTGAGAAACAATTTAAAATGTATATACAAATCATCTGAATTGCATAATCGCAGTGTATGTAAAATAATAAAACATTTGTATGATAATAATTTATAAACAAAATTTACTTTTATGACTGGCCAAGTTGTTTGTTACCATTCCCGCAACCAGTGCCTCTTCAATACGATTATTTACATGTTCAAAACATTTACAAACTTAACTATACAATATGCACTAACAACAATGGCACTGAACTGTCGATGATTTCTATGGAAAAAAAGTGTTGACTGTTTTAAAACTTTTCACAACCTTTAATGCGACATTTTCAAAACATAATTGAAAAATACAGGAGGGTGGTATTAACATATAAATAATATATCATAAGGACTGTCTTAAAGCAAACGGTCACAATTTCCACAGTTATGTTTTTACTTGATTTTACTACATAAACATTATAGCAGAAAGATAACAATGGCCTTTAAACAGCCACTTTGGTTGTATAGTAGTTAATTTGGTTGTTCATTAGTTGGTAATCAAATCAATCAATTACTTGTACATGTAGTCAAAGGATCAATGATGACCTGCAGTAAAAAGCCAAAATAAGAAAGTTTTTATTAAGTATAGATATTATATACTTAGCAAGCGATAACTAAACCAAATATAGGATTTAGCTGTTGATTGCCTACTTTAGCTTAAATTCTTATAATAGCCACTAGTATCTATTATAGTATTATTCAAGTACAGATCACAATTGTTCCTAATATTAAAAATAAAAATTACTTTTTTAAATAAAAAAAAAACAGATTTATATATAAAATATACATTTCAACCATTATAAACTAATATCAGTACTTCCAATCTAACTTGACAAAAGTGGTAAGAAGCGAAACAGCTGATATAAAACAATTCCAAAAATTTTCATTATATATAAAAAATGAATAAAGGGACTCCAAATACTGAGGAAAATTCTAATATGAAAATTAGAAACTAAAAATTTTCAAAGAGCCCTTTAGAAACCTCTTAAAAAACCCTGTTTTCAGCAGTTTTGGGTTTCAAAACCTAACTCATTTTTATTTTTTTCATCATCATGTAGTCCTTGTCCATTCAAATTTTTAACACCTTAATCATTCACCTAGACTTAGAGCCAATGATACTAAAACAAATTCTCATTTTTGCTAAAAATGGGGCCCTACTAAAGTAATCAAAAAACACCTTTTCAAATGTTATAAAAAATTGTCACTTTGTCTATAAAAGTAGTAGCATTTCATTTGCTAAAGTTACACAATACAGAAATGGAACCATTGTATAGATTAAAACATGCATATTTCTCATTTTGGACTCTTTAAACCATTACACATTTTCCTACCTCAAAAAATCTGTTAGCTTATGTTCATCACTGTAGTGGTGCTTAGATTTGGGTTGCTCAAGAGTAGGAGTGGTGGCAGGCTGTGACGTGCGTGTACTTGAAGAAACACCATATTTGTCTAAAGCATTTTGATGACTCAGTGCTCTGTGAATCGAAGAATTGATATAGGTCAAATATAACTTTAACACAGCTTCAGAAAGAAAAATAATTTTATTATTAAAATAAGTCAATTAGAAAAGTGGATAAAATTAACTTTCTAAACCATTATTTTCATTTTTACATATGACCATTATTTTCATTTTTACATATGACCATTATTTTCATTTTACATATGAAAATAATGGTGCATCCTATGTTCTAAAACAAGACTGTTCAACCCATGCTAACAGCAGACTAGAATGTGGCTTGCAAACAATTTTAAATGGCCACTGTGCAAACAAGTTTATGGTAACTAAAATGACTGAAAATATAAATTTCTACATTATATTGATAGATTTCTCATGTTAATTGAAGACCATAGACATTTTATAGATTTCTCTATTATCTATAAGCATAAAACTATTTTTTGTATTTCTTTTAGGCACAGTAGTTTAGAAACGAGGGAAAGGTCAATTCAACTTTTTACTTTGAAATGATATATAGATATATTAAATAAATATTACTTTATGACATGTTTTTAAAACAAACTACCTGTTCTGATGCTGATAAAAGTTGCTGATGTTGGGAGAGCTTGTCTTGGAGCGCGGCGTGTCTCAGATTTATCACCAGTTAAGCCAGCTGAACACGACATATAAATAACTTAATAAAACAGTTATTATTGTTTTCATAAACAAAACCTTATTATAATTTACTAAGCACAATATTTATGCAACAGAAATATGTCTTTAGAAATATAAATTTTACGTATCAACTCACTAAGAGCAGCAAGGTGGGTAATGGGCAGCTGATAGTCTTGAGGCAGTGCACCACGCAGCAGACGCTCTACAGCCTGACTGTCAGGAAGACTTGACGTACTTGCATCTAAAAATATTTAGATGAAAATAAATCAATATATCCATCATAAGCATGATAAGCTGCCAGCTTATACTCATTATTTAAAATTTTAAAAATATTGAAAAAAATAAGCATGAAAAACTGAATCACTACAAATTCAGGTAAGTACCAATTAGTATTCAGGTAACTTTATACAGTAGTACCATACAAAGCACAATGGCCAAAATCAAAAGATGCAATAAAACTGGTGGTACCAAAATCTTTCTATATTTTTTCATTTTAGATATTTCATTTCAATACATATGTAGTTGCTATCCTTTCAAATTGTCAAATACAATAATACCCGAACTTAAGCGATGGGGGACCAAGCTATCTGTGTCAATTCGTAGAGTCGAACAATTGCATATAAAAGAAACAAAATATGTTTAATTGGGACCGGAAACCAAATAAAACAATAATTAAAGAAATAAATGTGTATAACTAATTGTAGATAATATGACAAATTATATTGTTATAAACTGTATACACTAAGTTGTTTTGATGTAGGTTTCATAAAATTTAACAAAGTCGTCACAACCGAATCAATGATTTTTTCTTCTCCGTAATATCTCCCTCGTAGCATGCTAGTAATTTTTTATATTCCATTTTTGTTAACAGAAATGCACTCTTCCTTAGAGTTTATGCATTCCAAAATTGTTAACCTTTATCCAATTGAACTGAGGGCTTCTGTCAAGTTTACAACTGTCATTTGATCTTCTAATTGAACTGAGTTTAAAGAATCAGGATTCTCAATGTCTTCTCTTGTTCACACATTTTATGAGCTCATTAATTATAAGCTCCTGATTTATTATGAATCAGTAGTTCACCACCAAACATCATCACTATCACTTCTAAATTTATTGTCACCAAATTGACAATGTCTTTGATCACATTACCAATTTCATCAGGCCCTGGCACTGATTCCGCCTGAACCTCAGTGGCAAAAAAAATGGACAATTTTTCCAGACGCCATTTAAAAGTCTTTGTGAAATTTCATCCCAAGATTCTCCAATGATTTTCATAGCATGTAAAACATTGAATTGTTTAAAAGTCTTAAACAGAGAGCTTCGTTGTTTAGTCTCATAACTTTACGCAGATGTGCAAACGATGGTCTGGAGTGTAATAAGCTTTAAATGTTTTGATAACTCCCTGGTCTTGGTTGGACCAGGTTGAAGCAAACTGGTTGTATTTGGTGGCAAAAATTCAATTTACAACGGTGGGAGAGTCAAAAACAAAAGCTGCTTGACTGTGCGGTGTTCTCTCACAAAAGACAAATGGACATTAAATAGAAAATTAAAACATTATGTAAGTCCGAATTTGTGTATGTGAGGGAGTAAGCGTAAGTCAGGGTATCACTGTAATTTGTTTGGTAATAAAGATCAGATAAATCTCTTTAAAATTTCTTTTTCATTACACTTCATTATATCTAATTTTTATATATACCAATCAAAATAAACATAATGTCAATGATTTTATAATCTATAATAATGAGTCTCTTCTTTTGTGGCACTCTAAGAGCCGATAGGTTTGTCTGATTTCAATCACGTACATATTTTTTTTCTAATGTCATTGACCAAATGTCAAGATGACAATCTCAGGAAGCCATATTAAATCAAAAAAAATCAACATCATCTATTTGAATAGCATATTAGTGAATAGTTCTTATTAAAACATTCTTCTATTTAAAGAAGCATTTAGAATGGCATCAATGTTATGTCTATGTCTTTCAAATTAAATTTTTCAAATTGAATACTTTAAAGGAATTAAATACACATAGGCTCATCATTTAACAAAAGCACTTAACCACGAATTTCTTTAACATGACTTCTGTCTGTATATTTTTATAATTTCAATGTACTAAATTATTGTATTTTTGATTTGAACAAAATGTGAAACATCAGTGCAGTTACAACATTAGGGACCAATGGCTTAACATGTTCTTCAAAGAACAGGGCAAGTAATTTTAATCTAACTATACTTATGATCAAATTTGTGCCTTAAAGATATATATGTATTTAGATTGATTTCAATGCTTTACCTGTTATATATATGTAGGTTGTTGAAGATAAATGTTGCTGTATTGATGCATGTCATTTCCAACTGATTTTTGTAATATCTACCAAGCTGGATTGGGACAATTTTGTACTACTTCTATAATAAATTCTTTTTCCATACCAAATTGTTCCTAATGGTATAAGATTCCACAACCTGGTTGAAAATAATTTCATTGTTAGTATAAATAATGTGAAAAAAAAAAACAATGAAGAGTGCACAATTCAACTTACAGCTCTCACAGTAGCTTCTAGACCTAAGTAACCCATGTGGACCGTTCATGTGTTTCAACATAACTGCATTGGCTAAATATTTCATTATGGAAGAATAATTTTACCATTTTCACCAAGAAATTAGTCTCCCTTATTGTCTAAACCTACTCTAGATGCCATCATCCTTAAACAAAATAATGATTAGAAGATTTTCAGATTATAATAAAAGCACTTGAAAGATTATTATTACGACTTACTGCAAATATGCTGCATTAGAGAGCATAGAAGATTCTTTGAGATCACTGAAACATTGTAATAATTCTATACTAGGAGTCCAGCCTTTTATTTTTGCAAGTAAAGTTGTAACAACATAGCAAAAGCTTCTCATAATGACGTAGCCCTCGGCGGCGTGTGGGGTTGCGATACCCGATGCATTCCCAGTCCCACCACCTGTACTTTTGGCTAACACACTCTTCATTGTTTCCGCTAAATCCATCTTGTAGATGTCTAAATATGTCCTCTTTTGGGAATCTGACAAAATAAACAATAAAATTCTTATATACAAATCGATAGTACAAAATTATTTATTCCTTATAGTTTATCAAAATGTCTGAACTTACCAAGTGGTGATATAATTTTACTAATACCTACAAAAACACAAGCTAAAACAGTAACTATTATAATTACTTTTCCATTCGCAAAATGAAGAAACAAAACTTTGTAATAAAGAATAACTGCTTGACGCGCTGTCAATGGTAGGTTAAGCTGTCAGTCAAGTTAAAGTCAATTGCACTGTCGTTCAAAATCTACACAAAAATACCTGAAGTACTGAATTAATGTATACATTGTTTAAAAGAGTCAAAACATTATGCTTAAATTACACAAGTCAACAAAAATATTTTTGAGTCTGTTATTTAGTGAATATTTTCTGATTGTATACATCGAAAAAAAAGCAGAAACTCCATTTATAATAAATAAAGTTTGCTTTTGTACCTTTACACAATGTAAAACGAATATTATAGTGTTTTAGCAGTTTTTTTTAGGAGCCGTTGCATATAAGATACAGGAGAGGGGTAGGGGGGCTGTAGGTGTGAAGCGGGAGTGACAAACTGTCAACGGCAGTGTGCGCGTGCGCTTTGCAAAGGAATAACGTATTTTATGTGTCGTGAGGCCTAAAATGTCTTCCAAAAAGTGCAAAATCCCGTGGACTCTTTTTGTTATATTTGCGGCGAATTCATTAAAGTGAGAGCCAAAAATTTGTTTGTCGTCAAATACGAGACTTTGTGAAGCCTATGAAGCGTATTTTAATTTACCATTACGAAGTCAAGATAAAGTATGGGCACCTCATTTCTCATGTAGTAATTGCAAAACACTTTAGAGGGTAAGAAAATACATCATACTTTTCATTAAAATTTATATATATAACTATACCTATTCTGACACATACATTAAATGTGTCATTCGTTATTGAATAATGTTAATTTTTTTCCAGCCTGGTACCGAGGAGAAAAAAAAAGTATGAAGTTTGCAGTACCAAGAATATGGAGGGAACCAACTGACCATATCCATGATTGCTATTTTTGTGTAGTAAATCCAAGTAAGCGTCGCGCTGGTAAAAATGCCAAAAAGATTGAATACCCAAACCTACCATCAACGTCTGCTCCAGTACCCCACAGTGAAAATTTCCCTGTGCCTTCGAACCCAAAGCAGAAGGCACAAGGGCAGTTACCGCTATCACAAATATCTAGTAATAGCGGAGACAGCGAGTTCGTGATCACATCACCGTCTGTTGAACCACATCTTATTAATTCAGAAGAGTTTGATGACTTAGTAAGAGATTTAAATCTACCTAAACTTAAAGCAGAAATATTAGGTTCACGACTAAAACAGTGGAATTTGCTCAAGAACGATGTTATAATAAGTGACCAAAGAAAACGTCATAAAACATTTTCTGGATTCTTTACAAAGAAGACGGACTTTGTTATTGCAATGATGTGAAAGGTTTGTTTGAAGCAATCGGAATCCCTTGCATTTCTTCTGAATGGCGTCTTTTCATCGACAGCTCTACAAGAAGCTTAAAGGCAGTTCTTCTTCACAATGGAAATAAATTTCCATCTCTTCCCTTGCTCATTCTGTAATGCTAAAAGAAAATTACGAGAGTGTTAAAATGGTGCTTCAAGTTTTAAAATATGAAGAGTACGCCTGGCAGTGATAGGGGATTTCAAAATGGTTGGATTTCTGATGGGAATGCAAGGCGGGTACACTAAATATCCGTGTTACATTTGCTTATGGGATAGTAGAGCCGATGCACTTCACTACCAGCAGCACTCATGGACACAACGGACGAGAGTTTCAAATAGGACAACATAATGTCAAAATGAACCAATTGTGAAGCCCGATCATATTTTAATGCCTCCATTGCACATTAAATTAGGTCTGATGAAGCAGTTCGTAAAGGCTCTGCGTCAAGACTCTGAGGCCTTTCAATATTTAAAATCATTTTCCCGAAATTGTCAGAGGCTAAAATTAAAGCTGGTATTTTCATCGGTCCACAAATAAAGAAAATAATGGCCAGTGAACAATTCCTACGCCTCCTCAGTACCCACGAAAAACAAGCGTGGCTCAGCCTTAAAGCAGTGATTCATGGCTTTCTTGGCAACAGAAAGGCAGAGAATTACACGGGCTTATTACTGATATGCTTCACAACTTCAAAGTTATGGGTTGCAGAATGTCTTTGAAAGTCCACATGCTACATGCTCATTTGGATAAATTTAAAGACAACTTAGGTGCATATTCAGAAGAGCAAGGGGAACGTTTCCACCAAGATGTAATGAACTTTGAAAAGCGTTATCAAGGACAATATAATGAAAACATGGGTGACATGGGAAATCAACATGATGGGTGACTACATTTGGGGGCTCATACGAAAAAGTCCCAACTTACACAGAAGAAATACCAAATCTGTTCATTTTTAAAGTCCTTTTTGTATTCTTTTTTGTATTTGTGGGTTTATTTATGCCGTCTTGTATAATTAAAGTCAATAAAAATATGTGAATTCAAAACTGTTTTCCTTTTACATATAATTGAAATTAAAAAATAGAGCTTTTTCATAAAAATTAAAATTTCGTTTTAGTAACTACAAAAGCAAACTTTATTAGATAAAAATATTTTTTCTTTAATTAGTTAGGCATAAGTAATCAAAATCAGAGGTACAGAACTCAGACTCAAAATTCGTGTTGACCCGTGTTATTATAATAAATTGAAGAGCAAAATGTTTTCTTTTGCGACCCTTAATCAAAAATATATTTTAGTGACTTCAGGTAATTCTGATTCGAATGATAAAGAGGGAAATGTATATAACCAGGCTTTCGTGGCTTAAAAAAGATCTTTAATTGAGGATATAACAATTGTTAAAAATATAGTTTAAAAAAACTAAAAAAACACTCTTTTAAAGCACATCAAATTAAAAAGCAAAAAATAATTCTTATTATAAGCTGAAAAAAATAATGAACAATGATGAAAAATACTAGTATTATTGTGGAAAAAGCGTGGGTTGTTCTATATACGAAAAATGTGACACAAAGCGCCCCACGCGTTTTCAAGAATTGTTGAATTAATAATAATGCTTATTACTATTACTAAATTCTATTACAAAACAGTAATAAAATTTAATAATAGTAATAAACCACTACGCAGACAATACGTGACGAATTATTCGATCCTGATCAGGATAATGAGATAAACTTATCAAATTATTGTATTGTCACCGATTCTTGATAAGTGTGCAAATTTTAAATCAAATATGTCCGTTCAAAATGGGACAAAATGGAGTGCAAAGGAGTCGGTTACAAATAGACAAGTTCACAAACATACAAGTGAAGCTAGTAAAAGCGTGATAAAATGAAAATGACATCACTAAAACTAATTTTTCAAAAATAAATTAATTCTGGATTTTCGAAATTTGCTCGGCCGTATTTGAGTAATCGTTATGACATTACAGTACCTACAACGCACGAAGCTTTGCCGCTGTGAAACTCGTCACGAAAGCGTCGCAATGGCGTAAAATAGGAACGTGGTGGAGAAGGAAGTGTCGGAAAACGTAATACTTGCGCAGTACATCATTCGCAGCCAATTCAAAGCGGCAAAGTTTCGTGTGTTATATTGTTCATTATCAACTAGTTCGTTGCATGCCGTTGCGACATACAACGCACAGGATATATATCTTATTATTCTGTTCTTTGACATTAACACTTCATGTTTTAGGACTGATAAAATAGTACTACCA
>BGZK01003351.1:0-26734 GCA_005406025.1 Eumeta japonica
GTCTAATATAGTAAATAGTATACGTGTCGGTATATTGGAAGTGAAGCTCTGCACCTCTATAGACATCTAGTATTCGAAATATTATTTCGATGACCTAAGTTGGAGGCGCACGTTTCTGTGAATAGTCCAGCTGAATAGCAAAACCAAAACGGGCATTGAGCGTTTCATACGCATTGAGAAACACACTTTTTGGCAATAACTCAAAAACAGTATATCCGACCATGTTCAAAAAATTTTTCGTTAAAAGCGTTTATTAAGCGTTATCTTCGTTACTTTTTTTTTCATATTTTTTGGACATATGGCTTAGAAAATTGGAGAGGCGGGAGTCTAGGGTTCATGATTTCTCTTTTTAATTTCTCGGGTCTCGAGAATTGTCGAGGCTAAATTCTCGTGACTTCTCGGGTTGTCGAAAAATTTACATTTACGTACGTTTTCTCATATTATTTGGTTCCAATAAAGTCAACAAATTCAGTGCTTTTCTTCTCAAATAAAAGTATCAAATTAATCATAAAACTTTTATAGATTATATTCAAAAGCATTAATCTTATGAATAAGCTAATTAATTTTTTTTTTAAATAATATTATTCAGACTCATAATTATAATGACAGCACCATTTTTGGTTGGTTATTTAGAACCTATAAACAAAAGTAGCTTCTATTAAACTAAACGAAAAATCAACATGAAAAGTTGATGTCTTAGAAATTTGAATTGCGAAAAGTAAATGTTAGTTATAATTAAATCACAATCACAGCACCATTTATGTATTAATTAGAACTAGCTGGGTGACCGAGCTTTGCTCGGATTATTTGGATACACTATGTATAAAACACTGTTAATATACCAAGTTGTAAAACTAATGTCACTTCATTTCGCTGATTAAAAAACAGTCCATTATCACCAGTAAAATATCAAGTGTCGTAATATTAAAATTATAAAATATGGTTGTCTGAGGCGATTTTAATGTTTCAAAATATTTTTAATGATTTCTGTGCAATTTGTAATATTCGACATATTTTACTACCTTAGTGCTATAATGAGATCTAATTGAGATCGTAGTTTTATCTTTAACACAAGATGGCACTCGTTTCCTTGAATGGACCACAACTGACGACTGACATTTTCAAATTAATATTCAAAACAACCATGAAAATAAAAAACTAATATCGACGTTATTTTTCGATAAATTAATTTAAAAAACAACCCGGAAGTGGATCAAATTTAACTGCAAGATAAAAATGCTTGTCATAATAATAAAATTAAAAAGCGTGATAAAAAAGAAATTGAAAAAATCAAGATTACCCCAGGCTCGAACTCGGGATCTTCTGCACAGAAGCATATGATAGCCGCTGCTCCACGGCAACTATAAAGCCGTGACGAAATATCTATATATTTAGTAAGTAAGCATTCATATCCTGGTTTTTAATTTTTTTCTTGGAAAATCGCGTTTTCCCGGGAAAAACACCTATGTAGATAAACTTGAAAAACTAAACTTTATCTAAATGTAAGTTTTCATGAAAATCGTTAGAGCCGTTTCCGAGATAGCTGGTATATATATAAACAAACAAATACACAAGAATTGCTCGTTTAAAGGTATTAGATAAAAACAAATGAAAACTTTGCAAGATCAATGGAACATCTCACGTTGAGGAGCTGAACATACAGACAGATACATAACAATTAGGTTAGCATACTCTGTCTGATGAAATAAGCCTTTAGAAAAACTAAAGCATTTATAGCTGTATCAGACAGCCGGTTTCTTATTTTATTAACTATATTTCCTGAAATTGAAAACACTCTTTCATTTTCAGTTGAAGTAGGCTTAACTGAAAGCAATGCTTTGTACATAGATTCTAAATTTGGTGACCTCTTGCCAGTCTGTTCAAAAGTAAGAACTCTTTCTTTAGCACAGATTTTGACAGTGCCACTGAATTTGCCTCCTCATTTGTTGAAATGCCTTTAATTGCTCTTTCTAATTGAATTTCGAAGCTTTTGGGTCCAGGTTCTGATGGGCTTACTTTTTCTACCACTCCCGACTCATTTTCGGTCAAAGTTCTGATGGCAGGGTAAAACGATTATATTCTCTTTCAGCGTATCCGATCAAAAATGTCTTATTGTTATCAATGAAGTAGTTACTTTTATTGTGCATGAAGTTGTCAGGGCTGTTCAAGTATTTTAGCAGCGATATTAGAGACGTATTACGGCGCTGATATTTTCTTAAGTGAATCTACTAATTTGAGGGCAAAGGATCAATACTTTCTAATTTTTTAGCAATACGTCTATTATAGCTCTGCAGTCAATAAATTGGCATCTTGCCTACTCAACGCCTCTACTGCAGTTTTGTTGTGTTAATATCATCTGCAGTTTTGTAGCACAGTAATATTATCTTCATTCCATTTTTGTGAGCTATCTAAATCTATCAATGCCTTTTGATTGCATTTTTAATTTCAAGAAACGTTCAATCATTGTCAGCATTGAATTCCATCTAGTTCTGACATCGAGTAACAAAACTAGTTCTCCGAATTCGGCTACTACATGTTTCTGCAGTGTGATTGATTTTAGAAGACTTTTCTGAAAAATCTTATCGGGTCTCAATCATTACATTGTTTATGTCATCAATTATTTGCGGTCTAGGTTTTTCATTAGATATATAAGATTCATTATCCTTGTCAGTGCCGCTGGTTTCATCGGAGCTGCTGTGTTCGTCATCGTTATGCAAGGCATTCCTAACAGCTGTAACTTCTGACTGTTTTTTCCAAAATGTGTCAAGAATAGCTAAATGGATGGCATGATTTACACATAGAACCATTTCACAGGGCTTTCTCTGCCAAATTTTTTCATTACGTTTGGCCCATCGCTTGTTACGGCAACAACATCACTCCCAAATTTCACTCCAAAATGTTTCAAGCGTTCCTCTACTATTTGTCTTACTTCAACGGCCCCACATTTACCGGGTATATAGACTAACCCCAAATTATAATGTGTCGTTTCTGTAGTATGACAAATAACACTAAAATAGCGTTTGTTACGTATGCTTGTCCACTCGTCAATACTCACACTTAGCCGGTTACCTGAAGAACAAATATCTGAAAGTTCTTTTATCATTTCTTTTTCCTTATAGTATTTTAGTATTAGATTCATAACATCATTAACACACATGGGCAGTTTATATCCTTTAGCAAAAAGTGAATCACGAATGAATTCACTTTTTGTGATTTCATTTATGGTAAAGCCGTCTTTTGCAACCAGCCTCGCCAATATTTCATCCAATGACTGTATCGGTGGAGTTTTGAAGTTTAGTTTCTGTTGCTGCATACTTTCATACCCAGGCCTGCTTTTTCTCGGTGCACCCACACCTGAACTTGTAGATGCTTCAGATTCGGATTCTTCTTGGGTCCCTGCATTTAGTAATATTGATTTTATGCACATGTGCTAAATGTCTCACCAACCTGCTAGTATTTGAACCTTTAGCAATGGTTTTAAGCATTTAGGCATTGTGCATTTGCAGATTCCTTATTTTTTTTAAATATTTTATACTTTTGATGCTTCCATTTCCATCTTTACTGTTATAGTGACGTTTCGGTAAAATCTATAACAAACGCAATTCAAATTAATAATAAGCCCTCGGAGTAATATGTGATACACACACAACACAACTGGCAATATTCGTCTCACAAATTTAAAATGACACATTAATTAATTTAAAATTACTTACATAAGAAAAACATATCAGAATAATTAAAAACTAAGCTTGTGTGTTGTTGTTTTACAAAAATAGGAAATATAATTAGACTAAGTAGTATAATTAATGTATCGTTTTAGTTATTTTATGTGTTAAAGTTTGACTAAAAAATAATAGAAAAGAATAGATAGGTACTTATACCTAGTAAAATTTAAGATCATATTTAGATTATATTATTGATAAAAATAATATGAATAATAAAGCCATGATATGTCAATAAAAGTGAAAAGACTTACCTATTTGATTTCAATTTATCACGTGAAACACGCACTACGTAAATTATACTTGGCTAGAGTCGAAACACGAATGAACGTGTAAAAACGACGCCGCAGAGCGCTTGCAGCGGGATCAAAGGGTGCCGCTGCGCTTTGGCCCGCGCCGCCACAAAACACAACAAACGGTGATATAATTTCTACGTAGGTACATGATTTCTCGAGTTTTCGACTTTTCTTGATTTCCCGAGAACAAAGCACAACGATTTCCCGGGAATTCTCGAACCGAGAATTCCCGGGAATGAACCCTAGGCGGGACACAATTTCTGAAAATTTCGGATGGATTATTTCCGAAATTAATCACGTAATCCGAAAAGAATACTTAGACACTTTAGAGAGTTTTTAAAAGAACTGTCGAAATATGTACCGCACGTTGATGTTTGCTGCAAAAAAAATTTTTCAGCTTCTGTTACATATATGGAGTGCCCCCCCAGAAATAGTTATTTAACTACGAAACTAAGTAGCGGCTTATACAAGAAATCTAAACTTTAAATTTCATCAATATACATCTTGCAGTTTTGGAGTAAAACGCCTGTGATATATATGGACGCACGGATGGACGGACATGATGAAACTATAAGAGTTCCGTTTTTGGAATTTTGGCTTGGAACACTCAAAAACAGGAACATTCGACTTCGCTGTGTTTAGCTACGGACGCGACGGTGGCTAGTACACTGAACGTCGTCGCTTTCACGATTGGGCAAATAAGAAGATTGGCTGATGTAAGAAGGGCGAGATTGCTTTATTTTAGCTAATTTCGTGTCATACGATGTACTGCTTTGAAGAGAATCTGATGACATACAACACGTATTTTTAAGATGTCGTATACAAAGGATGCCAAGCGTCCTATTACTAAAGCTTCGCTGTTTTTCTGTCCGTCTCTCACAGGGCTGTATCTCTTGAATCTTAGTAGATAGACACAGAGTCTTATTATTAGCGCCGATATAATAACAAATAATTAAAATAAAACTCCGTAACAAGTTGAAAGGGGTGCCCATACAAAAAACGAGTTTTTAAGGACGTTTTTTTTGTTCGATTTTCATTTTTCTTCTATAAAAATAAGTATTGTTAAAATTTTAATATGAAATAATTTGTACGGAGATTAAATTAGGGGTACAATACTCTTCATGTGCAAGTGGGACACTCATTTGGACGGCTTTTTATTTCATTTATATATAAACTTCCATCTATTCCCCAGAAGGACAGACATACACTACAAATTATCACATAGTATGGTCGAATAATATTTGTTCTATATGAAAAAAAAGATCAATTCGTGCTATATCTAAGTCACAAAAGATAGTACAAATACTCTAACTCTCCTAACTGTCTTATTATATAGCGCGACGGTTATCTTACGTTTGACATAAGTTGACCATATATCTAAGACGTTCTAAACTGATGCTCTAATCGTTTTTATAATTTGTTTTCCCTTCAAACTGGCGTCTTACAATTCGAATAATTTGTCAACTTTTTGTTCACACTTTGGAAGTGGTTGTCCCCCGGGCTGGCCGGCCGGGAGCGTCTTAGCTCCCCAGCTCTTCTAAGACGGACTCTTTTTGTCAAAAAAGATGACCGACAAATGTTCCGTCCCGTACTAATAAACATGATCCAATTATCTGCGTAATACATCTATCCACTACACGGCAGACGATTTTTCACGACCATTAAGTACATTTCGTCGGCGATATCTTAAATTTTATTATTATATTATAATTATATACGGTCCATATATTATTCAAACGTACATTTTGCCTCTCGATTTTGCTTCTGGGCCTCTGTCATACTTACATACTGGTACAAAGAAAAGAAATCCTATATCGGCGTCTGAAGATACCGTATAATATGAACGGGAACGCGGCGGTATAATACAAGAGGGCGATATTCTATGGACTATTGTGTTCCGATTTAAATACGGAGTATACACATACACGGAGATGGATCGGCACCGTCGCGCAAGTCAGACACGGGGACCGTGGTGCCACCGACGAGCCGGTCAGACGAGGCGGCGGCGGCAGCCTGAGCCCTGGTGACGATCCCAGAACCATCGTGATGTTCGTCGTCTCGAGCTGTCGTAGCGGGCTCGATATGCTCTTTACGTGGCATCGTGAAGCACAAGCTTACGCAACTAGGAGACAGGACAGCACATATGTGATTTTGAATCCGCGGCACCCACACAGCACAATATGAAAACGTATTAAACTACCGGCTACTCAGAGGCCCGCGTTGGGCGATCACTGTAGCGTGCGCCGGTGGGTTCATCATTTAAATGACGACACACAAAGATGAAACAAATCAGTTTAATGTCCACCAGTGTACACGCAAACATATTGTTTAGAGGAAATACCTTAAAATTATATAATTACATTGAGTTTTGCAATAACCGTACACATGTCAAGCGGGCTGCGGCGGACTGCCCCGGTCCGCGCGTTCGGCTTTTAACGGCTCCCGACTCGAATTGTGCCGAAGTTTACCGAGCGTATACCGATGAATATTTGTATTTAAAATAAATGACAAGTGCGCGCTACAAGTCATTTTTGAAGCATACACCTTGACGATCGATCGATATCCGCCACAAAAGGACGATGGTGATTAAGAAGCCTAGCAAACATTTTGCGGCACTTGGTGGCTGACGTGAGGAGCGAATGGTTTAATTTAATTTTAGTCCAAAACTCATCCTTCAATTTGCGACATTTATACTTTCGAAGGTACTTTTCAGTTTGAAGGCTACGCTCTCGAGTCTCCACCGCGTTACTTTTTCTGCTTTGTGTAAAATTAACTCAATAAAAAAATAAAATATCCAACCGGTCTCGAACAAAGATATGGCAGTTCAGAAGAAAATGTGAAAATCGATAAGTTTAACAAGAAAAGGAAAATTCAGTGTTTTAGGTACACGTCGTGCGCGGCGGCGGGCGTGCGGCGGCCGGCGCTAAGCTGCCGTGTCGGGCTCCATCGCAGTGCCTACGAGCCAGAACGCACCAGACTCGAATATTATCGACTTACGAATGTGTTGATTAGCTTTTCAAGTTAAGTCAAAATGTACCACATGCTCACTGCCTCGAGGCACACTTCAAGCCATTGGTCCAGGTCACCGTCACTAGACCCGAATTCGCGATTGGCTATTTTGGTACGTTCAAGATCGAAGTACCTCAACCTGAATAAATATAAACGCTTGTAGGAGGGTACGTCTCGGTGGTGAGGTGACGCACGTCTGACACAGAACTCCTCATAACGAAACCTTATAGCATGTCCTCGTAGTTCCTTTCTAAGTCTACCAAAATTATTCTTTAGAAACTGGAACGAAATTTTACGAATCCGTATTCCAACTGTAATTGAAAATGATACCGAGTATAAGAATTTTAAGCTAAAAGAACTTACAACATCGTCACTTTCAGTACGTGAGAAACAGAGCGTCTAGGGATCCTAAAATTGTAACTATTGTGAAATAGGACGGATATTATATAACAAATCTGCTATAAGTATTATGTTAAAAAATATGAATGAAATATCATGTTAATTTTCGTATAATAATTTGTCTCGCCCTTTTACAAATGACTAACAACAAAAATAATTACGCACTGAATGCATTTTCACTACTTCGACCAATTATAATTTATTTCACTTTTTTTTTACTAATATTCAATACTGCGACCTTATGATTTCTTAAAATATGCTTTTGACTGAATTTGACTTTTGACATTGATACTGATAATGATAACATACAGAATAATTTTCATTGATTTTAGAATTCGAAGCGAAGTAAATATCATAGCAAATCTTATGATTAGATTAATCAAATTGATATTGGATAATAATTCTGAAATATGTTTTCTTAATAACAATAAAGAAAAATTGAATTATACATTTTCAATCTCGTTTTACACACAAATAAACTTTTGCTGTACATTGAATCCATTCAGAGTATTTTTCAGCGACATCTGAACACAACTATAAATGGGATTATTTCATAGGAACAAGAGAACGGCTCGTGGATTCGGGCTTCATTATTTAAATAATGTTATTCAAAAAATATTCTAAATGTTACAAAATAGGGTTCAGTTTGGAAAATCGTCAGTATCATATTATTAAAAACAAAAGCCCAAAAAAGAGAAACCGACTCGCACCAGGCTGACCAAAGTACTGAGCGCCGGCCGCGACAATGGACGCTTTCGACGTCGCATCCTTCTACATGGAGCCAATCGCTTCCAATAGTCTTAAATATGAGTGTTAGAGTGGAAAACATTTTGTCCCGTAACGAGAGCGCACAAGAAAAAGTTAGGATATTTACAACTACCTTTATGCGAATATATTATTTAAGTGGACTGTGTGACACTATGAGTGGACTGTATATGAAACCAAGTACACCGGCGAATTCAACATACAATTCAGACTAGATAATTTGGAATGATTCTAAAGCACAATGCAACAGATCGTCCTGGGGAATAAAACTGCGGGCATCTCTACACCACGGAGCAAATCAGCGCCTCGAATCCTTCCAGGATCACCAGTGACTCGATATTTTTATGCGGATGGATTTAATTTCACGTAGCGGACGCGTGTGTGTCCGGCGTGGATGATCGTTAACGTTCAAGTCCGAAGGGTAGTATGCGAAGCACATGGCACTGCAAATCTGAACTGTATATAAAAAACTAACGCAGTGATTTGGCGCATACAGGTGTAATGGATGCGGATGATTTAAGTAATATGAATAATGTTAACAGCCACTATATTTTTTGTTTTTATTATTACTAACATGACTATTTATTAAACTGCTACAGCATATGCATTGTTACTGAAACCTGCGGTAGCACATTTCTACTCACCTGGTTTTCTTATTGCAAATAAGCTGTCGAGTTGGTTCCATTGAAATTGGTTTTAATATAATGATGAAGTAAGAAAAGAGAGAAAAAGTTCTTCGACAAGAAACGCCTCGTGGTTTTATACGTGCAGATTCCTGGAGAGAATTGTTTCTCGGTTTCGCTCAATAAATCTCCGTGGACCAGTTTGAGCCTACGAGCACGATTCTCGAACGTTCATTAAGTAAAGTGTTTCAAATATTGAGCTCTCCTATTTTCGCTTTGCTGAACGTTCTCCTTTGATCGCTTATTAACTCTACACGACGCTGTCTCGTTTAAGAGATACATTTTGAAAGTCTATTTATAATGGATTATAAATTTTAATTAACTTGTCACAAGAAAATCAACTAAAACATCTTTTACAAAGAAAACATCTACCTTAATCAAGTTCGTAATTAAATTTACTAATTATATATTAATTATTATTTAGATTTATTTTATTACATTTTAAACTAAAAAGGTGCAAATAAATTATTTAAGCTTTAAGTAAACATCACGTAGTATTATTATACAAATATTAATTATTGTTCCATCATTGGGACCAAAGACGATTCCCAGCTCCTCTGACTACGTCAAGGATAATGATGACTCCAGAAGACGAAATAAATTACACTTTCTTGAATGAAACCGTAGACTAGACAACAGCCAAACATACTTTAATCATTTTGTTTTTTCCTATGTATGATTCTGTTATACCTCAGAATGCTCTTGGAATAAAAGCCGTCGCTATCCGACCTTAGTGACAAAATGTATACAAAGAAGAATCACAAAGCTGGTACACGTCATATATGTCTCTACGCAAAGATAGCTACTTGTATAACATAGAACAACACATGTAATTCATTAAATTACAATTGTGAGTCACAGATTATTTACTTTCACTTTATATATATTAGGTAAAATGTGAGCTTTACATTGAAACAGTAATTGTAAATAACTCTTGTCATATTTACATTACATTAACACATAAAAGTCCAGCAGAATAAAGAGAGATCGATTCCACTATATACAAATGTACTTTGTGATTCCACAAACATAATTTAGTTCGATACCAGCAATGTCGTCGACGATTACTCGGCGAGATCTCGGCCACAATTATTACCTTGCGGTGTACGGTAACTATTGATCGTTATAAGTGAAAGGGATTATTTTCGGCGTGACCTTTAAGCAAACGGGATACTTTGGAAATGGGATAAGCGGATAAGTGTGACGTTGGCGCGACGACGTGCGCTTAATTCGTTGTCGCCATGGGCAACCAGCTTCTCGGAGGTCAGCGGCGACATCCGACGCGAGCAGAGAGCGGTGACATGTACCTATGTGGAGGGCGCCATACGGGTGTAACTACGATTTCTTATTAACTGTTATTTAGCTTTTTGGAATTACGGCAAAAAATACCATTTATTTGTCTGATATTTCCCAAACAATACTATTAGCAAATAATTAAAAACCAATATCGGAGCAGAAACAACGACTTGTTAGCGTTATGTGAGTGGTAATAAACTGATAGTGGAAGTAGTTTTATATGTTCAGAATGCATAGTCCGATAGCTATTAAACATTTTAATATAGGTATTTAAGGCACCGTCAAAATTTGTATCGCATTTCTTTTCTACTGTATACTACCTAACCGAAAACCTATTTGAAAAGCTGTGGGGTAAATCAACTCTTGAATTCTTGACTATGCAAATTTTATATGAAAAAAGCCAACCAATTTTGAATCCGACTTTCGTGGAGAAAACTCTGTGCTATAAATCATTGCAATCGTTTTCGGCGAACTGAGCAGCATATTTCATGCATTTTACTCTTCCCGCCTATTTTTCGTTCCCTGTGGGATTCTCAAAACTTACGAATTTCGTTTCGCTTTTTCTATAAGCGACGAATGGCGTTCTGCATTTAGAATTTTCATCAACGTATGGGAAATGGGCTGATATTTTCTTCAGTAACATTAAAACTACAATTTGAGAATTATAAAAAAATAAATTTGCATTTCTTGTAACAAACCCGTTTATTTGACATGTCTTATAATGTACTTTACCAGTTTCCTTTAGTTATCTAATTAGTTCCCCAAAAGTCATTTCCTGCAATAAGTATAAATAGTTTATTTGCTCTATCAGGTCGAGATTAGAAAGAGGAAAGGATACTTGATCGAGTTAAGTTAAATTAGTAGTATAATTAAAAAAATATGTCAAAAAAAAACTCTATATGGTAGTTAAAAAACATTTTCTCTCATGCATACATTCCAACTGCAAATGCAAATTTATGCGCACAATGTTAAGAGATTTACTATGTTGTACTACTAAGACTAACGCTTTTTCTGGAATATACAAGTAATGAAGTATTTTTTGTATTTCTATTTTAAATTTTAGACAAACCTTTTGGAGATGAGAGATAGTAATGTCGATTTTCATCTATTCTCTTAAAAAATCTTAACGCAATTTGTTTTTAGTAAAAAAAATACTCGAAATGCTCTCAACAGGCGATTTCATTCGATATGTCATACAGTATTATTTGCAAAACTTTTGTTTCTAATTTTCTAATTGACCCCCCAAAAGCGACTCCCTTATTGAAAATCATAAAATAGCATTTTTAAAATTATGATAAAAAAACGCCTAACTTTCAATTTCGCTGTGCTTTCATTCTCTATTTGCTATTATTTTCCGTTCTCTATATTCGATATTCGTGAATCGGTACATCCGTTTTTCTCCCTCTGGAACTAATATTCGGTGTTAATAGCAAAAACGTCTTTTGCAGACGGAATGCAATAATCAACGAATCAGATCCATTTCAGGTTCACAGCCGGTCATGCCGACGCAGTGGATTAAAAATAGAAAAGCATGATGTCATTTTCAGGAACATGGAAGCAGAGGAACTTAATTGGATTAGTCCTTCCTGCGAACATGGCGCAGCGAGGGCCGAGACGTGTTGCTGTCGAACTAGATTTCCGATATGAAAATTGCGCACAACAAGAAATAAATAAAATCTAATCAGGAATCGCATATTTTACGGAGTATTTTTTTTTACTCCACGAAGCTTTCGAGAGTCGGAGCCTCTTGATCCGGCACTAGGAGAGACCAGCACAAGTGCACATATTCAAATCGCTTACAATACAATGGTAAGGTTAATAAGAATGCATTTAATTTATTGAAAAATTACGTAATGAAATATCATATCTCGGACTATTAAGCCAAACATTTGACAATACGGTTAGTTGCGAGAATTTCTTGTATTTTATTTTGAGGATTTCTAATAGATAATTTAATGCGCAACGCGAAAAGAAACAGGCAGCAGAGCAAAACAAAACAGCCGTTGCAAGAATAAAGGAGAAACAAACAAATTAATACATTAATGAAGTTTAAATGTAATGTATGATATATTGATATAGATTTTGATACAGAAACGAAAGAAGTTAACGATATTCTTGGAAATCGTAAGTCCAGTAGTGTTCAAAAACAGGACAATTTTAAACAATTTTCTCATATTAGAGATGTGCTTATATCTATTTTAAATAAGAAAATCCATTCCTTTCATTTCATTCAACGTTTTCTCTCAAACGTATTAATAGATTCTGATAGACACTTTTGTAGGCAGTCTTCGTAGTCAGATGTGATTGGCGTTTATTGTGGGTTAACAATTTATTTTCATTAGATTTACTTCAAACCTTCAGATTGATGTCAAAGCTGTGTGATTCACACCAACTAACAAATTATGTCGAATAATATGACAAGAATCTAATCGATAGTACACACACACACACCCATACGTATACCATATTTTACCTTACATCGTCTTCAAAACAGAACAGCTTGCTCGAATCTTGAAAATAGGAATTCATGAATATTTTAGGACATTGTACATAGCACACTTAACTCTATCGACGAATCGAAATCGCAAATTAACCTAATTTACCAAGTTATTATACGTGTGTAAACTAGTACTTAAAGTTCATCCAGACGCCAAACTGAATTACATTCAGAGTAACATTTTAGCTCCACATTATTCAAACGCTCAAATTAGAAGCACCGACTTGATTATTGTTTATATGTTTAAAATACTTTGACAAATGTTGCATTAAGATTTGATATAATTAAAATAAAAGAGGGGCCTAAAAGTAATGTTGTATTTTAAGCTACATACACACCTGAAAATAGAAAAAAAATAGATTGGTTTTAAAAAAAATTGCATATTTTTATTTATCTTCACTGTACAAAATGTTTTAAAGACAATTTAACAACATTCCGTAATTTATAAAGACAACAGTACTTTTTACAGACATCTTTCCCCACTGCTTATAAATTCAGTGATGGTAATAACAAGGGCACATTAATATATATATAAGAACAGTAGATTGACGATTATTAATGAAAATTTGATAGATTGAATGCCGATCGAGCAGTGTCCTTTACCCGTACACGACGCGTGTGTATTCAGTGATCGCGGGGTGAGTAACCTCGTCGGCGCTCATGTCGAGCACGTGCCGCACCGACGACGACGAAAGATTAACATCGGTAATCCTTTACTGAAGAAAAACTTTTATGGTAAGGCTTTAAAATTCTGATCCGCAACCTTTTTGTGTAAAGAGAAATGGTGGGGGTAACACTGTGTCGGGTAGAGTGGGAGCAGGGCTCGCTTGCTTTGTATCGGACAAAGCGAGACCTCGCTCTCCTCGCTTTCTTTGTTCCTCGTTGTGCTGGTCGCGCGTACTGCGCTCAGGCGGCGGGCGGTCATTGGGTGCAGCTGCTTTTCTTTACTGCTTTGAAAGAGACTGATGTCATTTTCGATGTAATATGTACAATCATTTTAAGGGAAAACTGACAATTTAATTCCATGGGTATAAACTATCGGTGTTACCGTGTTTGCGTTAAGAAAGAAATATAGTTTTTTTTCGGAGTTCATAGTACAAGATTAAAACAATGTTTTAAAAAATGTACTCAATCTGCATTATTTATTTAAATAATGTATCACCAAAGACCTATATTAGTTCCACCTATTGACTATAATTGAAACTAAGTGAAATAATTTTATAGGTCATATTCATATAAAACAGAGTTTTGATGTAATTTTTAGAGGTCGTTGAAAATCTTTTTGACAGTTTAAACGATATATAGCAAATAGTTTGCAGATTGCAATATAACAAGTATACAAAATACGGATACTTACCATTAGTGTAAAATATGTTATTATTTTTTGTTAACTTTTTAAGTACAAAGTTATATTTTAATATTTTCTAATCAATTAATTTATTTCGTGTTTCTTAATGCTTTTATATCACATGTAGAATGTTATTAAAATGTTAAAATAACTTTAAACTTGTTAATAATATTATAAAAATAAGCATTATTATTATTCTACTCTAGATACTATATATTCATCTTAGTCTGTCGTAGGGTAATTTTTCAAGTTCAACTTATACCGTATGTAAATTGCATTCACACAGATTTTTAATATTTTGTTATTTGATCTAATTTTCACTATGCCACGGAATGTTGTGTACCTTGATCCTCTTGTCACAAATTTGTAACATACCATATATGGATACATTTTAAATTAATACCGAAAATATTCCCTTCTATATAATTAAAGCTTAGCTTATATAAAAAGAAAACCGATGTCAACGATGATATTCCATGTAGCATCTTTGACACTATATATCTTAAATGAATTAAAATACCCATACAGCTTGAATTGTGTTGAAAACGTTGACGCCTGATGAAACCCCAAAGCAATTCCATCCGTTGTTACTTCTTGTAGTGCAAACTGAATCTACATCTATCATTCTAATTTTTTTTTCTCGCTTTTTGTAATTAACTGTAACTATTACACTTATTTTAAGTTAAAATCAAGAATTTTAATTATTTTGAAACTGCCTGAACTGATACTCCTCAACATGGTCGCGGATCTTCGCCGGATAAATCCGGCGAAGATCCGCGCCGTATTTATAATTTTACCGTATTACGTACTTAACGTTTGAAATAATTGTTACAGCGTAATTATCAATTTGTACTTGCAAATAAGCATAGTAATTATAATTATATTAATTGAATAATTCCTGTATTCAAACTATAAATTACATTAATAATTTAACACGTAATTAAATTAAAATGACAAGCATTGTAAACCTACTTATAAACAGTAAAGTATTATTAATTTATTTTGTTTTTATTACATTTATTATTAATTTATTCGCTTTACATACTTACAATAAATTATATAAAAGGTCAACTATTGTTCATAAGTTTTCATTCTAATGTTAATGTAAATAATCGTAAGAAATAAGGTACGAAATTGGAATAGATTGTAATTCAAAATAGCATCGATGTGTATGTAATATTTTAAGAATTGCAAGAAAAACATTTGATATTATTGCATCTATAAGTACTTTCTTTGAGAAGATTAAATAATAGATCTGTAACTCCCAAGTACATTTGTCAATGCGTAATATTTTACAAGTTAGAAATATACATATACCCACCATTTACTGATACGAAATCATGTATCGGCAAAATTAAAATATAGAATCAATCACAAAAAAAGTCTTCTGTGTGTTTAAAGCGATTAATGGATCAAATGAACAAAAATTTGAGCTTCTTAGTCATTAGGTGAACCTACAGTTCATTGGGGTACTTTACTTATCGCATGCCTTATGCGCGAGCGTGGGTATGCTTCTACTGTCGCCTGAAAATCCCGTCTACGTCGGGTGTAACCACGATAACTAAAAAACTATTTAACTTATAAACTTAATTTCTTTTTCAATCTCATCACTTATCGATTGGGAAGAACTTTATTGAAAATCACAGCTTGATATAGTACCGATTAGCTGTAATTGAATTTTTTAATTGGCAGTTATTCATGTTTTGATCTGTCATTTCGCTCAAATATTTCAAGAGATTGAAAAATGTACGTTATAATTGGAATTATTACGGAATCGTCAAGTAACTACGACTAGTAAAACCTATATTAAGGTTAAAACTCTGATGTCACTTCAAA
This sequence comes from Eumeta japonica, assembly GCA_005406025.1. Taxonomy (NCBI): domain Eukaryota; kingdom Metazoa; phylum Arthropoda; class Insecta; order Lepidoptera; family Psychidae; genus Eumeta; species Eumeta japonica. The sequence continues at coordinate 15,852 of BGZK01003351.1, forward strand.
AATCTAATGATATTAGAAACAATACAATTTTTCCTAAGTCCTGTCGCAAACGCGGTAGTGCTCATAAATTACAAGAGTGTCCACAGTTTCTTGCTTTAAGCAATAATCAGCGGTTACAATTGTAACTTAAATTTAAAACATGTTTTAATTACTTTCGCAGTGATCACTACGCAAACACTTATAAAAAATTAAACGTGTGGCACTTGGGGACTGCCGCGGTGAAGCTATTGCGTAGCATTTTTTATCAACTTATGCAATTATAAGTATTTATTTATTAAAGCAGTATTTTTTTTCTTTTTTCTTTGATATTAAATCAAGTTTTTCATCACTTTCTTCATTAATAAAACACTTTATACACAAATTTTACGCATATAGCTATTCACCAGCAACTGCTATTCACTATTGTATAGGTACACCTATGTATGGCATACAATATACATGTAGCCACATGGAGCACATGCGGTGAGTGTGGGATTATATAAGATATTAGATACCTATACACCTATATAGTTTTTCACATCAACCGTTTACGCCGTATTGTCCGATTTCGGAGCAGCTCGTCTCGATCGGTGCGAGCTTCAGCTACCAAATTATACATATCGTTAAGCGAACGCCGCTGCTAAAATGGTGGCGGAGTGGAGGGTGTTAGGTTTTATTTTCGTTACGGAATTTCTTGATTCGGTCGCCGCTCTCAAAGCCCGAGATAAAAGTTATGCAATAGCTTAAAAAATAAGTTGCAAAATATGTAAACACAAACAAGATATATTAGTTCAATTGTGAGCACGAGTGATCAAGCCGTATCAGTTAAAAGTCTCTCAACCAAATCGAGCGATGACATAGCGTTGTCAGCAAGCGTTGATCGATCACACTGTGACAGTCGGGACGTGTTACTCTCGACAGCATTAGTAAAACTGTACGATAGGTACAATAAGAGCACATCACTCGAGCACTGCTTGATAACGGTAGCACATCTTGTCTCATTACAGAAAAAATGTATCAACAGCTAAATTTACTATTTAACCATCTTAATAGATCCCTACTAGGCATCAATAATTCAAACTCACACATCGGGAAAATGTGTATGATGTCTATGAGGACGTTAGATGAAAATTATTTTCCAAAAATTAATTGTTTTGTTTTGCCATCTATAACGGACAACGTCCCATGTCGAAAAATAAACATATCAGATATAAATGTTTTGTCTTATCTGTGCTTAGCCGATCCTCACTTTTATGTTCCTGCGGAGATCGATTTGATAATCGGAGCTGATATATTTTGGGATTTATTAAAATCGGATAAAATCAAATTCGGTGACAGAAAACCAATTCTTAACAAAACCAGATTAGGCTGGATCATTTCTCTGGAACCCTAAGCAGCCGCGATAGTCCGACTGCCACTAATTTCATGTAACTTATGCAAATTAAACTCAGTTGATACGGATACAAGTTTAACAAATGATATTATTCAACATCAACTTGAACGTTTTTGGCAACTTCAAGAGATAAGCTCTAAATCACATTATCTAACGGAAGAGAAACTGTGTGAAGAACATTTTACTAAAATACAACTCGTCTTTCAGACGACCGCTTTTGTGTCAGAATTCCATTAAACAAAATCCTAATATTTTGGATGATTCGCTACAGAGAGCCAAGCATTGTTTTATGTTGTTAGAACGGAGGCTTTAGAAACAACCTTAATTAAAAAAAAATGTATTACGGGTTCATGTCAGAGTAGTACTATTTAGGTCACATGTCGGAGTGTGATCACCATTTGCAAGTGTTGCCCATTTTATTCCTCACTATAGCGCACTGCATCAAAGTAGTATAACTACCAAACTATGAGTAGTTTTTAATGCTAGTAGTCCTTAAGTTAAAGTAGTAGGAACTACTTCATGTATTTCATTTAACAATATCCAAATGGTGGGTCCTACGGTGCTGGATGATACGCTGTCTATACTTATATGTTTCAGATAACATAAATATGTTCTGTCTTCTGATGTTGAGAAAATATGCCGACAGATAATTGTCTATCCTCATGATGGACATTTGTAACAAATCGTATGGCGTGATTCTCCAAGATTCTCCAACTGATCATTTCAAGACATTTCAATTTAAAACCGTCACATATGGTACAGCAAATGCGCTGTATCTGTCAAGACGGTGTTTCCGGCAACTGGGCTTAAATTGCGAGGACACCCAAATTTCAGATATCATTCTTCATGACTTTTATGTAGATGATCTTCTTACAGGTTGTGATGATATTGATGAATTTAAGTCAATAAGAAAAAAGTTAAAATCCACTCTTGCCTCTGCTCACATGCTTTTGAGAAAATGGAGATCTAATAAATGTCAACGAACATCTGAAACTAATCAATAATGCGTTGATTTAAATATTGGCGTCGCTGATCCGAGTAAAACACTGGGCTTAAGCTAGTATGTACTGACTGACGATCTATTCGTACCAATCTACCACAATAGCTAACAAGAACACAGAACGCAGCATGCTTTTTTTAATATCACAAATCTTTGACCTGTTAGGGCTATTAGCTCCTTGTGTTATGATGAAAATAAATGTCTGGTATAAACAAATACACGCAGATGTAGCTAAAGTGTGGTCTGATATTATTAACACATTGACAGCTCTGAATAATCTTCCCATTCAACGTCATCATGTCGCTGAGAGTCATACAGCTTTAGATTTAGACATCTTCACAGATGCATCGGAAGTCGCGTATGGTGCATGTTCATATGTGGGTGGTTCACTCTGACAATATTCAAGTACGTCTATTGCTTAATAAAGTCAAGTCTCACCTCAAGCCTACGACAATACCGAGATTGGAGCTCTGTAGAGCATTAGAGGGCGCCCGTTTGTATGCAAAGATTGTTGCTTCGCTCAGAGACCAAATCAGACAAGTCACATTCTAGACTGACTCCACAATTGTCTTAGGTTGACTTAAAATGCATCCTGCAAAACTTCAGGCGTTTATTCGCAATTGTATTACTCGAAATTGTGGAAAAGACTGGAAATCACACGTGGCGACATGTTCCTACAATTCAAAATCCAGCGGATCATATATCCCGTAGAGTTGACCCAAAGGCAATTAATGGTCTTTATTTGTGGTGGTCAGGTCCTGTTTATTTAAAATGTGACATTCCTAGGTGGCCTAGTAATTCCAAAATCGTTGATACTCTACCAGAGGTTAAATTTCAAACTTCTCTGCATGCTGTAAATAATAGGCAATAGATCGATTATGATAGGTGTTCCAATTTATCTAGATTAAAGCGTTCTGTAGGATATGTCCTATTTTTCATTGACGCCTGTAAAAGGAAATTAATAGTAAGAAATAACTTAAGTAATAACGAACTCCAACGTGCATTAAATCTAATCATCAGAACTTCCCAAAGAGAGTCTTTTCTGAAATTTGATTTATTAATAAAGAAACGATCACTCCCAAAAATGAGTCCGTTATTCAAATTCAACCTTTTTTTAAACAAAAAATAATTTGATGCGTTTTGGCGGACGCTTAGGAAACTCTAATTTTCTCTATGAGAAAAGCATCCTTTATTAATACAATCCACACATCGTTTTACAAAATTATTATTTCAACACGAACACAAAGAGCTGATGCACGCTGGTCCACAACTTTCATTAGCTTCTATTAGAAAAGCATATAGGCCTATGGGTGGTAGAAATTAGACTAAAGCATGTCATAGATAATGTAAGATCGCGGTTGCAGACTTGTTAAAGCATGCACATTTGTTTTTATTTGTTTCAAAGTTAAAGCTATTCATTTGGAATTGGTAAGCAATTTAACAAGTAACAATTATTTAAATGCTTTGCATAGATTTATATCCCTAGGAGAGGAAAACCTATCGACAAATATATTCAGATAATGGTACTTCCTTGTGGGTGGCTATGATGAAATCAAAAAGTTTCTTAGGAGTAATTGTAATTCACTAGCTGAAAACGCAGCCAACGAAGGTATTACCTTATATTTTATACCAGCTTGGGCAATTTATTATGGAGGATTGTGGGAAGCAGCTGTAATGTCAGTTAATCATCATTTATATCGAGTATTGGGTAATTGTAACTTAACCTATAAAGAAAGTAACACCACATTTATTCAAATAGAAGCAATTCTAAATTCACGACCACTGACTCCTCTTTCATCGGACCCAGATGATTTGACACCTCTCACCGTAAGTCACTTTCTTAATGGACGGCCACTTACAACTTTTCCAGTTCCAAGTTACAACTCTTGTGAAAGTCACTTGACTAGATATCAAAGAAATGAGCAGTTGGCTACAGATTTGGACTCGATGGCAAAAGAGTATATAGTTGAACTTCAGCAAAGAATTAAATGGCAAATTCCAAATAATCCTTTGAAGATGAACGCTTTGGTTTTACTGAAGGAGGACAATCTCCCACCATTAAAGTGGAGACTTGGTCACATTGTAAGTTTGTATCCTGGCGCTGATGACATCAATAGAGTGGCAGACATAAAAACATTAAACGGAGTTGTGCGCAGAGCTTTCAGTAAAATTTTCCTTTTTACAGACTACGCTGAAATGTATTCCTGTTGAAAGACAACCTTTCACCGCCCAGCATACCTCGGGCGGCAAGAAGATATCGGCTGATGTAACCCCAAAGCAATTCCATACGTTATTACTTTTGAAGTGCAAACTTAAATCTACATCTACCCTTCTAATTTTTTTCGACTTTAAATTTTCTCTTCACTGTTTGTAATTAATTGTGCTATTACACTTATTCCAAGTTAAAATCGAGAGTTTTAATTAATTTCACATTGCCTGAGGTGCTACTCCTCAACAAATTGTTTATCGCCTTTAGATTGTAAATAAAAAATAGATAAGATATACTTGACATAAAAAACAATTACTTTTTTTCATATCATTATTCGATAAAAACGCCACAAAATTAAAAGAATCCAACCGAGACATTGTACCGATATCACAAATAAGTAAATATGGACTAAGTCTATGCTCGAATGTAACACTTTAAATATGCTATTCTCGACAATGCTACTACAAAAAATATCTAGCAAATGTTAGAAAAAGATAGAAAGAGAGAGAGAGAAAGTTACTGAAAGAAGAACGAAGGGGACGCAACGCTCTTTCATTACGTGACTAATGCTATTAGCCCACACCTATTGTAAGCTGCGTTATGGAACTTTGTTTCAAAAATAACAGCTTCTAACATATTAATATTCAAATGTAATTTTCGTATTTATCACAATAGTCAATTTCAAAACAACTCTATTACTATTTTTATTCTTGAAAAGTTTAAAATTCTTTGACAATTAACCCAAAAAGTCAAAATTTTGATATTTTTAATACATTAATATTTTTAAAAATATATTTTATATCATTATAGCTCTTTCAATAACTCATCGTTTACACCATTTTCATTCACTATTGAGACGACTGAAAACTTATTTGCAATGCTGAAAACTTTTTACAAAATTATCATTTTGGGAAAACGAACAAGTCTTTTCTTGATATGTCCACAACCACATATGTTTATGAATTGGATTGTTTTAACTACTGAACACTTTAATTTTAAATTTTCGGCAGAAGTGTCGTTACGAGTTCCGGCTTTGGAGCTAAACACATAATAAAGGAAAGCCGACACGATAAAAATAGTACTTAAAATTTGTGGTAATACAATTAATAACTTTGGCAGTGCATTGCATACATTTTACAATATTTACATTGACTTATCATCAGTTGCGCGTAAACGTTGCGCTTTATTTTTACAAGAATCAGCTGTTACACGACTGCGATCAGAGTGAAAATATTGACTCTAGTCTGGTAACAGCATAGAACTAAGCAAATAATAATAGATTCGTAACGACCTTGCCAACATAATCCGTCACGGTTATCTTTCTCTGATATGACCGTCAGACATATCACAAGCATATTTGTTTACAAATGCAGAGATAGGTTTACGATTTTCATCATTTTCGTGTCTTACATTGTTTTGTCTATTTGAGGACATAGACTATGAATACCCTGAGACGGAAATTCTTATAAAACAATTTAGATTCACGGATTATCTTTGGAGTTATTTGGAATTCTTGGAGATCTTGGAGAGTTCTGTCCACATATGATATTTTGTACATTAAAGGAGAAAAAATTGTCTCGTTTCGTTGTTTAAAAGTAATAAAGTCCTTCTCTTTTTAATTCTAAAGTATTTTTAGTTGAGTATTTATCCCATTTTTTTAAAACCTTTTGCAATTTTTCAAAAACATTTAATGAGGTATGGAATTTTTACTGTTCGAATTATATCGAATGGTATTGTCTATGCACGGTAAACAAACATCTATGTATGCTCATAAAGTGGAAGTGCGTATTTAAACACAACACCGAGATAGGAATGGGATCGTGATTTTGTAGTGAAAAATATCTCCACTACTTTAATTAATTAAAAATAATACACATTATATATTACCTTGTAATGTTTAATTTTATATATCGTACAAAAGAAAATTCGTCATAGGAATAAATGTAGCTTAAATTACAATATTATATACCCTAATACTCTAGGTTTTAAAAATAGTCTTTCACAAAATTCGTTATTTTCACAAGATATGAAGTCCATTTTCTTAAAATTTTATGATACTGATTAAATGAAAGAAAACAATTTCAAATGTGTGTTTTGTCACCGGTAGGTATTCACGTTTAATTAATCGAGTTCTAGGTAATGTTTTCAAAATATGTATTTAACATAACATATTCATTTGATGAAAACAGCGTCCCTAGTCGATATAGATCTAGAAATTTGTTTCACATCTACCCGCGCAGCTGTGGTATTACAATAATTATTTTCAGTGTCAAATTACAATAGCCAGATCATTAGTTATTACGGTTAAATAACAATATCAGATACATATATTATCAAGCATATATTATTAAGCTAACAATATACAAATTTAAACTAATTTTCATAGCTTACAAAAGTTTTGCTATTTTTGATTATGCTACATTCGAAAACGATGGAGACTCGTTGAATTAGTAATTTAATGTGTTTTGTTTATAATTTAATACCTTTATTACATTAAGTTGTTATTGCCATATTATATAATTTTATTGTATTGCCAGAAAGAAGTAGAGTATAAGAGTTAAAATTTATAATAATACGATAGTTAATAAATATGCTCCCGTATTCTAATAAATTTTAACTTTTATTTTCTTTCACAAAGCAAGGGTTTTAGTTAATTTTCTGCAAAGCAGTGTACTAGACAGTGTCCATTGCCTGCAATATCACGTATTTATTTTTCGCAAGCTTTTGCTTTCTCCGAAAGGGACAAGACTTCTAAGGTTAGTAAGCGAGATTGTTAATTTGTTTAGAAATTTGAATTTCCTATCTATAGATTATGATTTGGGCGCCATTAATTATGGCCTAATATTTTTTTAAATCTACTGTCAAATGAAATTAAGACATACAAACATTATACATGCTGTAATGATAGCATTAGTCTTTGTGTTGGCAGAGAATAGTGAAAGGATCTATAACTTTACTTTGTATTCGCTTCTTTTAGCGTTCGTAAATATCATACAAATATTTAAATATTGACAATTTCCGAAAAATTCTAACAAAAAGCTCTGAATAATAATATAACCTTAAAACTTAAATACTGAAAGCTTTATTCATACTTTTATGATGAAATTTACATTTAATTTACTAATTGTAAATTTAATATATTCAAATTACAAATTTTACGAACTTTTCTAAGTAAAGATTGATAATAATTTTAATAGTTTAAAGTAGAATAAATCTTCTATGTATTTTGTTTGGCGTGTGAGCCTAGTAATTTCTAACACATACGAAATTTAGTACACAGTTTGCATAATTTCAATATTAGTTTAGTTCCGCTTTTATACTCGAATGAAAACAAAATCCTGACTATGCCCAAGTAGATAGCAAAAAGACCTATTAATAGTCTAAATCTAAAACGCTCCGCTCACGGCGCCTAAATTTAGTTCTCAGCATGAAATATCGCCTTTGAATTGACCTGTCACTGCTAACGAATCTGTTACTTCTAACCGCTATATAGCTCTTGCCCGTCTACTTAAATTCGTTCGACCATCAATTTTACCTTTTCGATAATCCGACTCCTTACATGACTTTGTTTGGTTCCAGTTAATGATTCTTCTTCTAATAAGACACATTTATTTCAGTAGTGCAGTATTCTCTTATCTGCAGACTTATCTCCGACTGTCTCAGTCATTCAGCCTATGCTTTCTATTCTTCTATGCCTGTTCACGCTACTGACTCAAATCTCAATCCTAACCCTAATTACCACCCTGATTTCAACCGCACCAATAGCTTAATCTTGCACTCGATCTCGCCCGATCCGCTTTTGATTCCAACCTTGATCTTAATTTAACCCCAAATCCATCATGAGTTTCATTTTAAAAACTTACGCTGTCAGGCCTAAATTCACAAACTTTGATCGTAAAGATTGATTACTTTTTGATTGAAAAAAGCATTACAGAACTCCATTTTTATGTTGTTAGAATCGTCTTCTGAGGCTATAAATACTAGTTTAAAACGACAATCAGGATATTTAATAGCCTAACATGCACCTAAATTAAATGCCAACATTTTATCAAAAACCATTCCTTATTTTTTTTACGAAAAAATCATCATTTTTATAGTCTTTCCATCTTAATCTAAGCCCCTAAATATTTACAAGCTGCATTAAAATTATATTTATAATCAAATATTGCATGTCATACACGTAGCGATATTCATCGTTATGACTAAATATAACAGTCCAGTCAACAAGTTGAAAAACGTGAAAAATAGAGATAGTACTTTGATATACATTGCTGTTTTAATTTTTAGGTCTAGAAAAAATATATAACGGTAGTTAGAATTTGTTTATAACAAATTGTTAAGTTAATAAATAATGAAATCATTGATTTTTATTTTTTACTGACCTGTGGAGAAATGCCATTAATGATTTTTAAAGAGAAAATCATTCCTTAACTGATTATTTATGCAATCGAAATTAAAAAAAAAGATAGTAAATAATAAAAAAAATATTTAAGATTTTTTTTTAAACCATTATTTTGCTAAGACAATAAGATATTAAAGAAATTTAATATTAAACTTGTCTATATGTTTATAAACAATATCACAACTAATGATTTTAATTAGATAAATAAATAAATATTTTTTTCCAACTTTACTCAATGCAACTCATGTTGGATGCAAAAACAGCAATTGTATAACATTTGTTTAAAAAAAAAATTTAATAACATTTCTTGGACTTTCTATTTTTGTTAACTTTAAAAAATTGTTTTAAACAAAATAATGAACTTTAATAAACTTTGATCACTTGATCTTGTTAAATATGTATATAAGAAAAGTTCCAGAGAGCCAAAAATTTTTAGGTCTATTATTTATACTTTTTTGTCGTCATTTATGAAAACGAAGATTGGAAAAAATTTGCTAATTATCAATTGCATAACTTTTTGAAAAATTAATTTAATCTTTTTTTATCGAGCATATGCTCTTTCAAGTATCTGGATAATACCATAATTTATTCAAATTTTTAAATTAATTTTTGTTACTACTAAAAATATTTTATGTATTACGCTGTCTTTAGCGGGCAGGGCACCATGTTATAAGGCTGGGCGGAGCCCTATTTTCAGCGTTAAATTAACATTATTAATAATACAGCTAAAGTTCCGGGAACTAGAAGTTTTTTTGGAAATTTCCTCTTCTTTAAGGATCTTTTTTCAAAATACCGTAAATATTAATAATTTTTGAGTTATGAACAAAAAACTAAATACCTTTCTTTTTTGATCTTATTTTGTTAATAACAACTGCAATTTTTTACGTGCAGTAAAATCCTCACACTGCATTTTTTTAGAGGTCCTTTCGAATCCAATGAGCTATTGGTCATATTTTTAGAGCTTTATATTTATTTTTCATGTTTTTAATCTTGTTGACCGGTCTACTAAGCATTTAACATCGAATGACTACTTATATAAACCACCCAAGTAAGAAATTATTGATAGCCACAATGAAATCGGCAACAAAACCTTTGAAATTGTGTTGTTCGTATAATAGGATGACATAACAATTTTGTTTGAAGATATTTACAAAGATTTACTATTCTGTCGCAAAAAAAAATTTAAAAATAACAAAAGTATACTCTTTAAACTTAATAGTGATTAATTTCATACGAATTAATACAAAGTGAAACATATATTGAAGTAAAATTTGAGGGCTTCTCTCAAAATTCTTATACATCGTTTGGAACACTGATGGATACATTACAACTGTCGTTCATATTACAAAAAACTCTGTGTGTAGTTTGCATTTTGTTGAGCATCTAAGTATTGAGCAAAATATGGGGATTATTATAAACTCATTCGATTAACAGGCTAATTTTTACTAAAAATTATTCGTATCTGCGGCAAGCATAGATGTATAAAAAAGAGAAGACGTACAGTTGCGTACTGTTTGGACGGCCGAAAATGGCGCAAAGTGTACACTTTGTCTCTGTCTCACATTTTATAATAGCATTTTGCAGTGACAAAGCAAAAACAAGCGAAGAACATTATTATTATCTTAAATTTCAACCGCAATATCATAAGGTTCCTTTTCAAATGGCAAATAGAACGAGTACGGATCACTTTGTTATTGGAAGAAAATAAGTCTTATTTTTTGTAATTTACATTTGCTGTTCTAAAACAAGACATCAGTGGAGTGGTTTAATATTATTTTAAATTTTACTATTGTTTTATGGTGAGAATGTAAAAAAATTATAGCATATTTTTCTTCTGAATAAAGCTTAATGTAGTAATCACTAAGATTAAAATTAATATGAAAGTTTAATCTTCATAATA